>SMLS01062284.1:0-15641 GCA_004785975.1 Popillia japonica | reverse complement strand
AAGGCTTTCACGACCTTTATTAGCGGATAAATATACAAGTTAAACGCATATTAATTGATAAAAAGAAATCTACTATCGTTACAAGTACAATCCATCACTAATTTAGACCTAATTCATACCACTTTTTATTTTGAACAGATGATGATGAAGGAAGATCAAAAGGAAGAGGTTGTCTCTCTGCGCGCTGAAGAGATCATCGATTCAAGTACGCCATCCTCGTCAAACTCGCCGGTTCCAGATAGACGTACCGTCTAAACTGCATTTATCTCAACAATTTATAATAACGTAACATTCTAATACGAATAAGCCCTTTCCAAAATTTTGTCGTTTTATCCGAAACATCAACAGAATATAATAATAATATAATAATAATAATAATAATTTAGAAAAAAAATAAGACTGTTACAAATAATCGCATATAAGCATATGTAACAATAATTTTTTTCACAAAATAATGATTATAATCACTTCAGTTTGACGGTATTTTGTGAGGTACTGACGCGAACAATATTCTGCACAAATTAAAATTTAATACATCAGTATTTATAAGTATTTAGTACGATCAAATCAATTAAGTTTCGTTGATAAGACATTTTAGAAAGACGTATCAAAATAAATCTTAATGACGCCAATTTTTTTACATATACACATACAGAGAAATAAAAAATCACATTTACAAGTACGAGAATACAAAATAAGATCTGTTTTATTGAGCAGTTTTATCTAAGCGACGTAAATTGTTAAGCTAGCTTAAACTTAAATAAATCAACCTTATACATATCCCGCACATATAAGAACACCTATTTAATAATTATACAGTAACTTGCTTATGATACAGTAATTATGATAATAAAATAAAAAGAAGCAGATTTAATCGTTTTAATTATGAATTATAATTTCCGACAGTTAAATAATACATAACACTATTTTGTTGTTTACTAAAAATTTTTTAATCAAATGTCTTCCCCAGAGTTTGCCTTAATATAAAACAAAACATTTGATCAATAATATTTAAAAGGAATGAAGTTTTACAGTTTTTATTATAAATATGAATTAATTTCTTAATTATTTATTTTTAAACTAATAACGTATACTGTTTACTTATTGAATAAAAGATTGAAGAAGAAAATCGATGTAATTGTGCCAACTTACGAAATTTAGCTTTATTATTTTGTTTTGTGTGCATATGGTATTGCTTCACATAAAGTTATTACATATACATACATATATATTTTTTAATGAATTGTATTTTTAGGTAAGTTGTTTGTACTAAGAAAAACTAATGTAAACTGAAGCAATACTATAGGTATACAATGAGGTAATTGATGTTTCTTTAATTTTGAATGTAGTTTTTTATATTGTATACATCTAATTTATACACTACAGTATTTATTAAAACTATTGTTACCAATATTTTAGAAAAGGTAGGACAATACTCGTCTGCCCATTTTAGATTTTAGATAAAATTTACAAACTGACCAAATTTATGTTTAATTAACTATAATATTGTATCCATTAAGAGACGGAGAAGGAGGAAGTATATAATAAATCCTATATACATACATTTATTGCATATAAATACATGAGAAACAATATCAATAAGATAACGATTGTTATTTGTTGAGAGGTTCGATGAAATATGAAATTAATTTAGAGAAATAAGGGAAAACATATAATAAAAGATTAATGAATATAGTGTTACTAGAATGATGAGATATTGTAATGAGAATTTCATATACGGTTTTGTTGTACACCTCGAACTGAGATTTGTATAGTTTTTAAGAGTTAATAAGTACAGTGGATTCTCTTTTCTATTGATTTGTATTGATTTCGTGTATATTAACATTGTATTTTGATTGAATAAGAACAAATATTAATTTTTTTGCATTTTTTCTTTTCTCCCTTTTTTGCGAGGCAATCACTTGAAACAAATGTTCAACAATTCGGGTAAATGTTTATCACATGTATAGTTTATAGTAATGTACGTACATCCTCGGTTAAAAAGGAAATGCCTCTGGTAGAGAAATGAATGCAAAAAGTAAAACATAATACCTCACACCTCATAAATACACCTATAGTCAGTACTAGAGCTGGGGGATTGCTGCGGTATGCCAGGATAGTATTCAGGTAAACGCACGAATATTATGACCTTGTTTCGATCGGAGATGCATGCGAGATTTTATTGCTTTACATGCATTCGCTATTTATATCACTTAGGTATGTCAGTTATGTGTACTGTATATAAATAACACTTACCTTATTTACGATTATTATTACATAGCGCCAAGTGGATAAGACTGGTAGTAAATTTGTAGCATTAGATACGTTTCCATATTTGTAGCGCTGAGCGATGTACGCCGTGATGAATAAATGTTTTTATATTTTGAGAAAGACCGCTCGACATCTACGGATGTAACACACGCACAATTAAAATAATCTTTATAGATAGAAACCGAAGCTGCACTTGCACCATTACTAATTTGTTTTAATCTGGTAAAATCAAAATCATTGTTTATCACACTCTCGAACTTTTCTATTACATTCACATTTTTGTTGTCATTTACTGCGCACAGCTGTGCGTGTACATCGTCCAGTATTTGCAGTGACTCCGCTAACGATAATGCAGTATTGCGTGCTTGGGCACGTCCGTCATACTACGCAGGTGCATATGCACTACATACGGTCTTGCCGTACCGCAAACATCCTCAGCTCTAGTGAGTACCATCAAGATTCAAGCGTGTTAAAACTTGATTTACAAGCATCACGTCAAAAGTGTTAAAACAATTCTAAATTCTTGCCAGACAGGTATTTTCACTATTAATTTGCAGTTTACCCAGTTTAGTGTAAGTATGCACCTTTTTAAGAATTGTTCTACACTCAAACGCAAATACCGAGCAGCTGTTTTGCGGTTATCAAAATATACAGGCTGTCCATTTAAGACTCCGGTTTTTGATTGTAGCTATATCGTTAAATCAACAGAAATTTTGGTTGACGGTATGTTAATGAGAGTAAAAGGAGCACATTTAAGAAAATGGCATAAAATAGAATTGAAGATATTGATATTCAAATATTATTTTTGGACACCTTGTATAATAAACACACAAAATTCCACGCTTATAAGATAAAATGATGCCAGTTTAGACTTTTTGCAAAATTTCATTAAAAATAAATGAAAAATGATGCGGGAATTAAAGTTTAACTATGGTAGTGATTTCGGCAAAAAAACTCAATACCTGGCAACGTCGCATTTTAAAGCAAAATTATTTTAGGTGTGAACGAAGCATCTAACACTACACTCAGTTCAATAGAAATAAGTAGGTCATTCAATTAAAAAAGGTGATAATTACGTGGTACGCTTTTTTTGGACACCCTGTACAAATCAAATTAATTTTAAAATGTGCTCCTTTTATCCACATTAACGCACCGTCAATCAAAATTCCTATTGATTTAATGATATAGCTACAATCAAAGACCGGAGTCTTAAATGGAAGTAGTATATTGTTTGCCGGTTCTGGACTACCAACTTATGAACGACTATAATCGGCTTTTTTCCTCTTTTAAAGGTGAAAACGACACTTTATTGCTTACAAATTTCTCAGTCCATAAATAGTACAAAATTTACGTTAAAACCTCAACAATTCCCTAGAAAATGCATAAAAATAGCTATACAGGGTGTCCCAGAAATAAAAACACGGAGTAGTAGCAATCGCAAGCTGGAATACTAGAAAATGTAAATCCAAAATATGAAGTCTCTATTCGTACGCAAACTGCAGAAAAAAATAATAAAGAATTCAATTGGCCTTACACCGGCCCTGGACGAGCGCGGTACAAAGCGAACTAAGACTACATACAGGAATGTATATATCACCATTTTACTTCTATGAAAAGAAAAATGCATGTCTCCATACGAGGTTACTAAAAAGTTACTAACAATACTCCATAATAAAGATCAAATCATTAATTGATTTTTTTCCATCAGCTATTACAATTAATTACGAAATAAATATTTGTTTAATTTTTAACAATGCTAGATAAAAAATAAGTAAATAGTTTGATATTTACTGTAAAAATGCATGACCGGAATTGGCGTAAACATTTTTATAAATATTCAGTTGCGGCCACCATAGTGGCCTCTACAGGAGCTAAGAATTTATGTATAGTAGCGGCCACCGTGGCCGGGACGGATACAGTTATTTATTTTTTACTAGCAGCCCCTTAGCAGCAGCCCACAATGTTTTATAAAGTAGATGCATTAAAGTGTACTAAGTTTTACTTTCTTTGGGAATACAATGCCAAAAGCCCCGCAAAAGAAAAATATGTTACAAATTTATTTAATTACACTCCTGAACAACTAAAAAATGCCTTGGAGTAAGTGGCTGTAAGAGCAGTTCACAGAACTTTGAGGTACACATTATCTGGTGCGCGGCCTGAAACGTTTGGAACGGTAGGGCCAAATTGTGTATTAGGTGATGAAACAGATTCTGCGTTATGTGAATGAATGCAGGAATCATGTTGCAACGGTTTTCCCATTACTAAAGATGGTCTTTGTTATTCGGTACAAAAGATATTAAATGAGACCAAACTGGAAACGCCGTTTACCAATAATCTTCCAGGTCGTAACTGGTTTGAAGCATTTATGACTTGTCATCCGGCACTATCCGTAAAACGTTCTGGGTATATTAGTATGGCAGGTGCGGTTGTGACCGAGGAAAAATTAGAAAATGATTTAAAAACACTGTGGACGATAAATATAATGGGTACGGAATTAACTGAAAATTTATACGTTGTCGTAAAGTTTGAGCACAATCTTTATCCTGCAGAAATTACAAAAATATGTGCTGAAGAATATACTATCAGTACAATGACAAAAGCTCTTAATAATTGGAAATGGCCATATCAAAAAGATGAAATTACCTACAAAAACAATGAAATAGTTCAAATTATTAATGAGCCCATCAAGGGTAATTCTAGAGGTGTCTTTGCTGTACCAGAAATGGAATAGTTTTAAGTGACATAAATTTTGCTTCCTTATATTTTTATTTGTGTTTTATCTTATTTCGTATTGTTTTGTTATTTTGTTTTATATTTAACTGAATTTATTTATATATTTTGTTATCAGTGTATCAAGTTATTAATGTTTGTAATAAACATTTACTATTTAGATGTTTATGCATTTTTTTCAACTTTAAAATTACATTAGGCCTCAACGGTGACAAGAGTGGCCTGAATTGGTGGTTTTCTGGCCGGAAATAGTGAAAATCGTTTCATTCACTATTTATCTTCTATTCTTGTCTTTTGCAGTATTTGAATGTCTGTATTGTTTAATGATTGCAAAGGCCCAAGACCAGTTTAAGATCGGTATTTGTAAAAAGGTAGCTAGATAATCATAAAATGTATGTTTAAAGGAAGTTCACGTTTTGCTTAATGTGGCCGCAACTGGTACTGGTTCTTATTGTGGGCAAAACTTATGTTTCTAGGTAAATTGGTAAACCACGATCATTTTCACTATTTAAATTATCTCGTATTACATTAACGACAATATTTTTTGCTATATCCTTTGCCATCCAGTATTTTGTTTTGAATGAACGATCGTCTTATTTCTCCAGAGGATTGGGTAACGAATGCCATGTATTTCTACTTTTTCACTTCAAATAACTCGTCTTCAACATCAATAAACTCAACAGCCATGCAAAAAGTGTCTGTTTTTGTGTTCACTCATATGTGTTACAGTGATTTGGGGTGTTGCTTACTTTCTTATATTTTGCAGGAATTTTACAAAAAATTATATTTATAACGTAAAATAATAAATTTGCCAAAAAGCAAAAACTTTACGTCAGATTCTGCCAAAATCTTTAGGTACTCAATGCGCATGATCTTTGCCTTGTTGCCATATATGTTTCTCTATTAACATTCTACTACTTAGTTCGCACAAAAATATGCGACTATATGAATACTATTGGTTAGTACGATTGTAATACCGTCTTAGTAGGGTAATAAAACCGTGCTAAGGAGTTGACTATGAATAAGGCAGAAAAAGTTCTCCATAATTTTAAACGTATCCTAATAAATAGTTTTTGCTTAAATCGATGGATAGCTGCAGTGGCTAGACAACAAAATGAAAATTTCCAAGCAGCAAAAGTTGCTGTGGTAGTGAAACAAGTAACCCAGCTTCAGGAGTCGCTACAACTATCATCAAATGAAATGCAAATGACATATTTCATGGCAACTAGATTTGTAAGCTTTTATGTTTCTAATTGAAAATTTAAAAATAATTTATATTTTGAAAAATAAACCATAGGCGTATCATTTTTATTCAGGATCATTTCTAACAATAACTAAAGATAATTCTTTAATTTTAGGTAACTTTCTTTTGATAAACTCTGTATCTTTCAAACTGGTTTCAAAATATTTGAACACAATAATCATCCTATCACCCTCAGGTAACCGGTATAGTCCAAGAGAGTGTTTATTCTTGGACATTCTCAGACATGTAGTAATATGATTCTTGATCGCTCCACTTGAGATGTAATTTCTCCCCCACAAGTAAACAATATAATCATCACCTACGATATGTATTTGATAAAGAAACAAATTCATCTCTCTGGAACAGTCTTTATCAATTGTAATTACAGATAAAATATATTCGTTATCTGTAATTATCAAAACAATACAAAATAAAACGTCAAAAAACAACATACATACATAACTTAACGAACATTGCATAAAATAGGGTGAGTTTTATTAAGAAATATTGTATTAACAAGTAGGCACGATTTTATTGATTTGATATTGTTATCACACTTTGTTTCAGATCACTAACATAATGACAGACGCAGCATTAGACTACGTTTGCACCGGAAACGCTGCTTTCTCTAAAAAGCTCTACAACATCCTATCTAGAGGAGATGCTAACCTAGTTTTCTCCCCGCTGAGTGTGCACACTATCTTATCATTGATGCAACAAGGAGCGGCCGGTGCACCAGCAGAACGTATGAGACATGCGTTGGAATTATTAGACATCAATTTAGCTGCAATTGGTTATCGATCTCTAATGGAAATGTTGAATTCCATCGATGATGTTACCTTTCATATCGCCAACAAAGTTTTCGTCCATTCTCAATGTATACTAAAAGAGAAATTTAGAACTATCGCAAGAGAGTATTTTCTAACCGAAATTGAATCTATCACTTTCGCTCCCGATAATATTAGTGCTGCTAAGAAAATTAACGATTGGGTCGAAAATGAGACGAATAAAAAAATTAAGAACGTGATACAACCTCACGATCTAAATTCCGATACGCGTTCAGTCTTGATTAACGCCGTCTATTTCAAGGGTAACTGGCTGAAACAATTCAATCCGAAATTTACAAGCCGGGATAAATTCTATTTAAACGATACCGATTCGATAGATTGCGACATGATGTATGCTGAAGATGGATTCTTTTATGGGGTAGATCACGATTTAGATGCTCAAATAGTAAAGTTGCTTTACAAAAATACAAATTTAAGCTTGATAATAATCCTCCCGAAGACTAATACTGGTATAAACAAGCTGGAAAAGAAATTAGCTACTAAAGATTTAAGAGATTTAAACCGGAAATTGCATTACTCAGATGTTGTATTGTCGTTGCCTAAATTTAAAGTTGAAACAACAATAGAATTGAACGAGCCTTTACGAGAGGTAGGTTCCAAATCAGTTTTTTTTGAAGCGGATAAAATATGTTTATTATACATATGTAGCTGGGATTGGATGTTATCTTCCAACGCCAAGATGCATTTCCTCACATGTTAGATTCTGTGGCGCCTATACACGTCAGTAAAGTTATACAGAAAGCGTTTATTGAAGTCAATGAAACGGGAACTGAGGCTGCAGCAGCTACAGGTAAATATTTATTTTTAGATTACTTTTATAACGATATGGATTTCAGATATGAGCACCTGTGTTGATGGCTCGATTGAGGAACATATTTTTGATGCAAACCATCCATTTGCTTTTTCCTTGTGTTATCACATAGAGGACAATGTTTTACCAATCTTCTTTGGAACGTTAAAGAATTTAAATTAAGATAAAACATGTTTGTACTATAATGTACATATGTATGTATCTTGTCAGTTTGTTATCAGTTACACTTAAACGGATAAAAGATTAATAAATCTAAAAGTATGTACCTGATGGCAAATTATTAATTTTCCACCAGGAAATTTAAATATAATAATATTAATATTAGAAATAAATTTTACGACAAAATTGTTGCAATTAAAAAAAAGATAGATGTACCCACAAAAAAAAATAAATAAAAAAAGATACAGAAAAACCAACTAGAATTTTAAAAACTGCAGAACCATCCCAACCATAAACGAGATCACACTTACACCAATAAATAGGTAAGTTTTATATATTAAATATTTTATCTCATAACGAATATATTACCTAATAGGTAATTGTTTTTCCACTAACGAAAGTTAGTCATGCTATTTATCGAATTGACTTTATCGTTATTTTTGTTATTTTGAGCCGATACTTGATTACATAGTAAGTATAGAAACAGTAATGCAATGACTCATTTATACGGAAATAAATTAATTAAAAAATAATTTCATAGCTTTAACCGACATTATTGTGAATAAAAAATGAAATTTTGTAAAATTTGTCTTCAAAAATGGAATTAGATTTAGGTCAAGCTTTATTATTATTGAAAAATGGACTAAATTCTTTTTGGGCAAAATCAGTAATCATGCAATTTTTTTATTATACAGGGTTAGTTAAAATTATGAAGGCAATGGTTTTAAATGGCAAGTTGCATGTTTTCCTCTATTACTCGGTAAAGAATATTTTGCTTTTGACAATAAAATAATTTCTGTTACTTATTTTCAGTATTTTTTTCTTTTGGGGAATTTATAACTCTCTAATTGAATCTTATACAGTTGTAATACTTTTTTGCAAAAGTAGTGAATCAAGAAATATAATTTTTTTCGTAGTAGCTGTTTTTTACCTTGTTGATGTAAAGTAAATGATTATACTGACATTTTAAACGATCATATTGATTCCTTGCTTATCAATGCGAATTTGATTCCAGCAAGATAGTGGCTCCACGTCATTATAAAGTAAATATTTGCGAATTGTTAGCCTGTTTTTCGAGTTTTACTCCTTTATTTTTTTCTCTCTGAGTGTATGTGAAACTCGCTGAAATTAAGAAAACTCAAGAGAAGCCATTGGTGATTCGTAATAAACGACAATTTTAACAGATGTTTAAGAAAAAAAATCATTTACACTGACATGTAGATTAAACCATCTCTATAGTTTTTACATCTCTATACTTTTAGAATTCTTTATGTAATCATTCCTGCATTTAAAAAAAACCATTTTTTCCAATGTAATGAACTTTGAAAAAATGATAAAAAACTTTATTTACAAATATAGCAAAAAAAAGTTATTTCAAAATATTATACTCAAATCAATTTTAGATGTACCTATAACACTTAATGACCATAATGGCGATGATGTGGCATAATGTCAGAATCGAGTTTTAGATTCAGTCACATACTGAAATGATCCCCCCATTTCTTCGAAGTATTTTTGGAAATAATAAAATTTTCTGATAATAAAAATATTCCCTGTAAAGTGCCAAACTTTATAGAGCATTCTGTATATATGTAAATATTTTTTAATTTTGATCTCTTAAAAACAATTAGCCAATAGATAAATTAGATTACCAGCAACTATTGAATGGTTAGCCGGTTCGCCACATTTAATTGCTTTATTTTATTTATTTTTTTTCTTGACTGATTCGTAATAAAGAAGAATTTTATCTGATTTTTAAGATTCTTAAGAAAGTGCAATCTCATTTACACTAACATGCAGCTAAAATGTCTTAACAAACCTTTATATTGAATATATGTACATAATTTCGTAAAAGTAATATTATAACGTCAATAATCTGTCTACATACTTTTAACTGATCCTGTATACGTATTCTATCAAAAAAAAATACTAAGGATAGGAGATCGTGTCTACATTTTAAAAAATCTAAAAGTCTATTTTGATAAATGTCAATTTGCAAAATTATTTTCAGAGATAGTACAAAAGTTGTTACAAAAAGTTAAGCCCCAGTTAATCGTTTTGTTGTTTAAAAATTTGTTTCTATAGTCTGTCACTCAAACTTCGAAGTATTAAGTCTTATGGAATATAGCTCTTTCTTATCTCTATCCTCTAGAAATTCTCATATAACTAACCTTCTTTTGACGTAACAACGTTGCAAATCATTCGGCGGGTTTTGTCTAGGGAATATTTTTATTTAGCGTTTGACATATATTTTGTCAGTTGAATATTTCGACATCGTTTGCGTATATTGTATTCTTTACATTTTTTTGAGTTGTCCCTTTAATTTCTATTTATTTTGTGTGAAAAAGTTCGTTTAAGAGCTATTGCTATTGTGAGTAGGGTAAACTCTTGTAAGTGCAATCTATGAGATCATTTATGAAAATAATTTTCAATTTGTCAATTTTGTCTTGCGTTTGAATTGTAAATGTTTTATAATCCAAGGTAAAATTACATTAAGGCCAATTCACACCTATGCAATTTTTCAGTAATTGCATGCAATTGCCATTCACACTATGCAATGTTTCTCACAATTTATCGCGTGACAAGAAATTGCATCGATTAGAGCATGTTCTATTTTTATGGGTGTATGCATGCGATTTTATACAAAATCTTGGGATACCAACCTATAAAAATGAACACATGTCATCACAAATTATCCATCATATATAAATATAGTAAAATGTAGGATAACCTTAGACTTTTAAATCCACCTACTAGGTATTCATCACACCACTGGTATTTATGTAATTATTTTATTTTTATTTCTTTTGTAAAAAACATATTTTTAATTTTTATTATCTGTAAATTGTTACTACCACAAAAACAGTTTAGAATTGCATGCGCAGCAAATACAATGTGAATTGAAATTGCAATTTTAACAAACGTAGCGTCTTTGCGATTTCTTTATGTTGAACTTGCATTGCGAGAAATTGCATCAGTGTGAATCGCCCTTTAGTGATTGAAAGAAAAATGTTCAACAGAATTTGTTTTATTGATGTGCATTACCTCTCTTTGCATTAATGTGTCTATGTCATTTTGCAAGTACAGATTTAAAACAGTTTTCTAACCTGAACGGGTAAGCATATGAATTTTAAATGTCAAATTGAAAGATCAATCTCATGTATAGCCAACCTATAGTAATAAAAAATAAAATAACCCTGCTGTTGCAAATTTAGACTATATTTTATTTTATTTTATCGACTAAATAATCTATTTCAAATTTCACATATAAGCCTCAAAATAACCACACTTTTTGCATATTCATAATGAGTAATGACAATAATGGTAGTCATCTGACGGATGTCAAAATCGACTTTTAGATTCAGCCATATGCAGAACTGATTTCCGGCCCCCAATTCGAAGTATTTTTAATAATAGTATTAATAATAAAATTTTCTGATAATAACAATGTTTCCTGTAAAATGCACACACATCTCGGAACATTTATTCCAAATCAAATTCTTTTTTTCTGGTGCGGTAGTAGCAGCACCACAATAGCCGAAACAAATTATCCTAAGTGATAAGATTGCGTGTCGAATTTGCGCTACTGGTGATGATAGCCTGGTCTTCAATCCTTGTGCTGTGTGATTTGTTGAGAGTCAATACCGGTCCTATCCTCTTACAGATTGTATATACATATGAGCAAATTACTGACTTGAAAACAGGCAAGGTATTAATTATTCCCTAAAATTGTAAATAACAATCTACATAAGTACACGACTCGTCAAGTAATGAAATTTCAATGGCATGAACTTATGTATTTGGCTGATATAACAGTCATAAAAACAATACATAATATTGCAACTGCATGCTTTTCTGGGTCACGCTGTCGTAAATCATAACATGACAAAGATATACGTGTGTAATTCTACTGTAACCGATAAGTGCCTATGTATTCCAGCAAAAGATGATTATATGTACTATCGAGGGCAAATGTAATGAATCAGATTTTAAGCGACATAGCCTTCCGCAGGTATATACGAAGAAGTAATGCTGACTAGAATACTTAACTAGATTTCGTAAGCACAAGCTGTTTCTTTGGCAACAGTAAATATTGTTTGCTAGTATACCTATATATATGGATAAAACATGTAAATGTTTTACACATGTAAATTTTCAATAATATGCTTTTTAATATAATAACAGGATTCTATTTATAGAAACACGAATTGTTTCCGATGCCTTATTAAGAAACGATTTCAATGATGTAGCAGTTTAAAGAAATTTATATTTTTTAATATTTTTCGTAATCACAACATAAAAAATTTAATTATGATTTATTAAAACATAGGTATAGTAAATGTATTTTTCTAACCATTATGTGCATAGATAACCACAGTTCAGATATTTTTCTATTTATAGGTCAATTCAAACACTATTAATTCGATTAAAGATCATTTATTCCAGAACCTTTATAATTTATTAGGTGTTCGTTACAACTTCGTCAGTGGAAGAATTGACATTTAATTCGTGTCAAATAATTATAATCTATTTTTGCTTTTACTACTATATCTATTTTTATAATTGGATATTATATTTACTAAGTTGTTTCGCAATTTGTTTTGTGTATGTGATTCTACTGAATTTTGAATAATATGCCGTACATTACAAATTAATTCGTCTAATGAAATATTATCATCTATTAATTTTAAGCCTAAAGTTATATAACTTATAATAGATTACCAACCTCTCAGTTATCTTGTAAAATTAAGGAGTTTCCAAGTACTTCAAGATTGATTAGCTGTTGATTATAAAATTATAATTAACTTAGTTCAGAAGAGTTAATTTTTATGTTATAGTGTTATAATACTATTACTCCCTTTAAATTCTTAGTCTCTTTAAAATTACTGTAAGTGCTGTAATTATTGAAACGATTAAAACTTCTTAAGAAAACTAATGGTATAAATGACGTATTGTATAGTTAGTGTTGTTTCAATTAAAACATTAAGGGAATGATAGGAAAATAATATTAAAGTTTTTAATTTTATAATTTTTGTAATTATTATTTAAATTATATTTTGCACCATAAAATAATGACTAATTTTTTTTCTTTTATTAATTTATCTACGTTCTACCTGAATTCAGTATCATTACATTCATTTCCAATATATTCACATTTCGCTAGTTTTAAATTCTTTTAGATCCTAGCTACCCTTTGGCCTGCGGCTATACGGCTTATTGCAGTTGCCCAGTTAGTTTACGTCAATAACAATTTAGAACGGAAAGCCCACAATAGACGCGTTTTATTGCAGTTTGATGCATTACATTTGCCCTCGATAGTACATAAGTCTAAGGCTATTTCATTTAAAACGAAACTCGGCAGTCCCCTGTTAATACGGCATTTTTTTACGATTTTTTATCAAAATCATTTATGCTGTCTCATTTTAATAGGAACATAAATTTGTAACAATTTCGGCATACATTTATGATGACTTTATATACATAACGGAATCCTATGGAAATTGCGACGACATCCGAAGAGAATGTGACCTTGATTTTTGACCATGAATTCTATTTTTAGCCAATAATCATGGATGACTCATATTTGGATCAGTAATAATATTTGTATGTAAGTAGACACGCCTATATAACACGACGCAGTTCATCACCGTTAACAACGTGAATTTCCTTAATGATTATTTCGTTCACCCTTCTGCCTTTTCTAATTATTCAACACTGACACTCTGACATCATACAGAACCGCATATATTGTAGTTACAAATACCGGCGTCTAATATTATTTCTAATTCCAATTAATTAGAAACCTATCTAAATCCTATAGGTTTAACGTGTTCCTGATATAGTACATACTTTATCAAGATTTAGTTCAATATATTTTCATGTTTGAGTACTTAAACTTCAGTCTAGTGTAGTCGTCCAGTGTATATCGGTTGTTGTGCTAGTTTTCCTTTTCTGTCGAGGTAAGTAGCTTCTATTTTGAACAAATAAAACTGAATTTACTCAACAATATCCTCACAGAATGCTATTCATCCAGTTTTTTTTTATCGTAATCATGTTGTAAACACTACCTAATTTTTAAAGGCAGTACGTCAAATTCAACAGCTGAGTTTTGACAATACGGCATGTATTCAGGTCGTTGCTATGTATGTTTACTTATGTATGGATGTAAATGTCATAGGCGTAACATGAGGTTCTTTAAAAGGGTTCTGTAAAATTGTAAAATAGAATTTTCTTTTGTAATTCATTGAGTAGACAATTTTATATACCTCATTTATAATACTATTACAGTATCTTGCTATTGCAACATCCGCAATTATTTTTAGTATCGTAGTATAGTATAGTGGTAATAACTGAAAGTTGGTAGTTGTTTTAATATTGTCTTCCTTCTTCTTATTAAAATGACATTTACCCTCTCCCGTCTTCTGAAAATTCACAATTGTCTAAGTTCTAAATTTATTCAGCGTTCTTCTAGAATTTAACTGAATAATCTTAAAAAATTGCCGAAAAAAATTGTTTTTTTCGTCAGCCTCTCTCCCCTATTTCAAGTTGTTCCAATAATTGTTCTGAACATTTTTCTATATATTTAGCCTTCTATCATCGTTAAATTATGAGAGAATTGAGGAAAACAAACTAAGATATATGTATGTATGGCATTAGCCTGCTCTTCCACCTCCTTTATGAAATTTGAAATTTTAATGCTGTTACAGGTTTTTTCTACATGGTTCCAAATTTTTAGGCTTAATTAGACTATAATATCCTTAGCTAATGAAAAAATGTGATAAACAAAATATGATGTGAAATATGAAATTTGGAAGCAATTCCAGGTTGTTCTAGGTTCATTCTATATTGTTTTAAAATTTCAGCCATATATCATTAAAAAAATTAAGTGAAAAAAAATCTAAAAAACCAAACTGAAATGTTTATGAAGTTAATTCCCCTTTATCGAAAATCAAAATTGTTATGTTTGTTCCAAAACTTCAGTCTTCGGTTATGTACTATCAAGGGCAAATGTAATGCATCAAACTACAATAAACGCGTCTATTGTGGGTTTTCCGTTCTGAATTGTTATTGGCGGAAACATAACTGGGCAACTGCAATAAGCCGTAGGGTAGCGACGATTTAAAAGAATTTACACCTAGCGAATTGTGAATATATTGGAAATGAATATGATACTGAATTCAGGTAGAACGTAGATAAATTAATAAAAGAAAAAAAAGTTTATGATAAATTAATCATTATTTTATCGTGCAAAGTATTGTTTAAATAATAATTACAAAAATTATAAAATTAGAAACTTTAACATTACATATTTTCTTAGCATTCGCTTTATGTTTTAATTAAAACAATACAAACTATACAATATGTCTTAAAGATATACAATATATGTATATGTATATACAGGGTGGGGCACCACATTCCCGTCGGTTTATATACGAGAAATGGTAAAGTATTTTAAAAATCTTTTTACTAAAGGTTGTGTAGGTTCATTAGGAGCATATGTTAAAATTATTTGGAAATATACAGGGTGATCCAAAAAAAGTTGCGTACCAAAGTTATGAAAATTTAAATGGAACACCCT
>SMLS01062283.1:0-26011 GCA_004785975.1 Popillia japonica | reverse complement strand
GATTCAAAATACTGCAAGTACATTAACATATTGGCTCGTGATACCTATATGTTGTGTAGCTGCATTATTGCCGAGGTTAGTCTCGTTAATGAGCTATATTCCGCAAGATAAGCGTTTACAACTGATTTTTTTTAGAATAATTATTCGTACAGCAATTAGTATATTCAACCCGGATGTCGTTACCAAGGCTATAATAGCGCGAAGACGAGCTGCTAGAAGAGGTGAGGGATTTCTCGTAACTTGGTCTAGGTCTACATCTTCATCATCGATATTCAGGTAAGGGGTGAGAGATATATCCGGGATCCTTCTGATGCAAATCAAATTAAACACAATCTTTTCAGAATAGCCAACTTATTTTTCTCTCTCCCAATCTGCTCTAATATTTCACACAAGTACTAGTATAGTGCTAACAATAGAATCTTGGCGTATTAACGTCGATTGCTTTTTTTCATTAAACCAATCAAATTTTTTATTAGTTATTGTTTTCAAGAAATAATAGTGTTGTATATGTATATATTTGGAAATATGCAAATTGCTTTTAGAATTTAACATACAACACACGGAGCTTTCGTAAAAGGGCAATATATCACAGCTTAAATCGTTCAAAATTTTCTACTGCGTAAGTTTTTATCGCTTGCAATCATATCTTTAACCATGACTGCATTTATGTGAGGTAAGTGAGCATGTGTTCTATTTTACGCTTTAATATCTTTCTTTAAGTCACTACGCATTCTTGATTCCTTGTCCTGTAAGTACTGCTATTTTTTGTTTCTCTGCTTGTGAATTTATTATAAAACGTACAATTATTAATATCGTCGGATTCACATTGATATTAATATATTAATAATAAAACGATATTAATCGAGATACTTGTAACATATTAAAAGGCATTAATGCTGATTTATGTAAGAGATTATTGCGTTTTCCACAGGGTAATTCCGTCTGGTTGATAATTGTGTCTGGCGTACCTCATTGGTGTGGATACAACTTTCAATGTGACTTGTATAAGTGCAACTATTGTAATTGCAATGTTGCGTTTTCTAATTGCAAAAAAGTCGTTTGTGTAATAAGCTTGATTTACTACCTGTTTTTGTGTTTGTGGTGGGTGCAGGCTGTAGTGGCTTCCAAGTATCGGACTACCATTACAGTTCTTGCTGAGTATTTTTTGTGTGTGTAAATTTGTTTTGTGGGCCTTGTTACAAACGAGATACGCTACAATGCCACTGCTTGGCTTCGATTCCCGCTGGTTCAGGCGAACGCTAGCCCCGCTACTACAACTGCTAAATCATTTAATTTTAAATTTATTGTAATAAAATATTTGATTTTTTTTTTGCAGTTTCTTTTTTTTCAACATTGTTTGCAGCTAGGGGGCGTCTTCTCTTTTGTAACTTGCATAGCCTATTAGTATTAAAGGTGCATGTTCCTGTGGCGATGTAAACATCACAACTTTAGGGTTAATGCATCCAGCTCAAGTCGCTTCAAAGCCGAATGAAAGGAGACCACCCCTGCGAGGGTTTGCTATATGACCTTTCGTTGTTTTATGCCCTGAAATTTTCAAATAGAAGAAAAAGAAACAGTCCTCTCCCTTCTGCTAATATATGACCGTTTACACATTTTTGCACACTGTCAGGAACAAAAAATTGACTATTTCGTTATTTTGTTCAAAATAGTCTCCTTTCGCTTCCATACTGATTTGCACAACTTAATAGCATTTCAAATGACGGACACGTTTTGGAAGACCGAAACGTCAGCATAATGCATGGCTTTCATTGGCAAATGAAGTTTTCCGAACAGATAAAAGTTTGGTCAAAGTTTGGGCATTGTCTTCACTTTTGAAATTTTTTGATTGACGGCAAGTTTTTTGGCGCCTAATCGGAACTTTGACGCTCTGTTTCCGGATTGTATTGGAAACACCATGTTTCGTCATCATTAACAATATTGTAAAAGAAGTTTACTTCCTTTTTGGCCTCTTTACCGATGTCCTTGCAATTTTCGATTCGTAGCAATTTCTGGTCTTCACGCACACATTCCGATTGCTCACATGGTTGGTCACAATGCGATAGATCGCACATTCCCAATTGTATTCCCATAAAACGCAACGATGATTTTGACTGCATTTTGAGTCAATCACGTACGTTTTATATGCTCTCTGCTGTAATCACGAATTTCGGCTGATGTTCATGAGGGTTGTCATTGATGCCTTCACGACCGCGCAAGAACTCACGGTAATCACCATAAACTTGTTGCTTCAATTGAAATGTTTCGGTAAACCTTCTCCAGAGTTTAAAACAAAACTCAATATTGGCTCCTTGTTCGATACTCATTTTTGTACCATTGATAAAACCATACGCTTCAGTGAACAAACTGTTATGACATGGTTATGACATTTTTACTAATAGAAGTCGCTAACGACATATACGTGGCGCCATAAGAAACGTCCTTTTATTGACAGTGATCTGTTTACTTGAGACAAACTGTGTACATGAATGAGTGACTATGATAGTGTCACTAAATGACTTCTACAAAATTTAATATCTTTCTTTAGTCTTGTATTTGAGAAAAAGGTAAGGAACTTTGGCGCCTTCTTTAAGAAGTTGTATCTCGCATGTTTTTCTAATTTGACTTTTGCTGTTTCCATGTTTTACAGAAATCCTCTGAAACTCTTTTCATATCATTGTAAAGATCGTCTGCCAATTCATGACTATTTCAGTGGACTAAGGAATATTATGTAGCGCCTATCATTTATTGACTGTCTATTAAACTACTCAAAGTTGCATTATGGACTACAAACTTATCATCAGGACTGTAATTCTCTCACACAACTGAAGAATAGCGTACATGAATTCCTAAACTCATCACTGTGTTAATAATTAATAACTAATCACTTAAAAGTGTAGTGTAAACCGTTTTAACACTGCTGTTACTAGTGTGCTATATTAACATCGCAAGTATTCGTTAAATTTGGTATGAAACGCAATAACTTCTAACAAATCCGATCATTAATCAAATTTAAGCGTATTGAAATCAGTAAATGATCCATTATTGTTTTACAGTGTTTCTACTTTTTTGTAATAAATATAGCATGTAAACATCTACGGAATACTTTTTTTTCTACGTATAATAATATTTCTTTTTTTTTCATTTTGGAACAGAACCGCCAGTAACAGGGGTAAGGATAACACTCTAACCGTGATAGGATGATTTCAACGAAAGTGACCTTAAATGGGAAGCAAGTTCATTTCTTTAGAGTGACGAAGATGTTAAAGGAAGATAGAAAACCTTGCATTTAATGTACAGGCTGTGATGCGTTTACATATTAGGGACCAACTATAGACAAGTTATAATTTATTTTAACTGTATTCTACATATTATATATAATTTTCTTTCATTGTTCAGATACGCAGAAAGATATGTTTGTTTTTTTTTATTGAAAAAAAGAGTATAGTTTCTTGTGCCATTTTAGTACTGATTGCTTATTTTTTTAACTCCTTTTTTTAGTATTTATGATGTATAGTGTATGTACTTACTATTGTTTTTCTTTTCTTTATTAATATTTTTTTAACAAAGTTACCGTTTATGATTTGTATTATTTTGTAATATTTATAACGAAATGTGTTTATTGTGTTTATAATATTGTACAGACTGTATATTTTATTTGCCGTTTTATAAAAGCAAATTTTATTTTAATATCAGTTCCTTTATATGTATAGTCTGTTTGCATCAAGCGGTTTTAAAGTTGTTCCTTTGTTCGTGGTTTCTTACCTTGCCATTGTAAAAATTGCTATGAATAGCACAAAATTAGTATTTCCATTTTTTACAAGCTTTTTTTATATACACTATTGAAACACTTTTACTATAGCTAATTTTAATCGGTGATTTTTGTAGTTTTGCTAAAATGTTTACATGTTATACATTTTAAACTTACATAGTTAATTGATTGGAAACTATTAATTTGTATATTATGCTCTGTGGAGGAGAAGCGAAAATATGTCAATTCAAAATTCTAACGAAGATGAAATTAAATTTGTATGCCTTACACTATAGCTCTATATCATCTGGTAAACTAAAACGATGCATCTAACTAGGAAATATAATTAATTGTATATCAATCAGACTGCGTGATTATATAGTGTAAATATAGAATATGTTGAGTTTGTAAAAGTATATAAGATATTGTTATAACACAAATTTTATTAGGTATTTTATTATGAATTATATTTATATATAAAATTTTTATCAAACTAAACAGAAAAAGAAAAGCAGTATTAAAATGTTGATTCTTTAATTCAGAGTTTTATTCTGCTAAATCAATATATTTATAATAAAGAAGAAATAATAAAGTTGCGTTTATGTAGATATTATTTAACTAAGTTAGTCCCAATTATCTGAAGCTTTTGCGCGCACTTATTTGCCTAATACCAAATAATTTTTCCCCAATTTTCCATTCCTTGATCTATTGTCCAATATCCCTTCACGGCATTCTTTTCTGAGGCTTAGATTACCATGGTAATCAAAAGTGACAGTGGTGACAGATTCATGATACAAAAGTTCAAATACTAGGTTTCATCCTAGATATCGAGTCAATATTTGGGCGGTAACTGTAGCTATCAAAATTCTAGATTAGCAAGATCTATCCTGGTCCCACAAGAATCAAATTACGGTTTTTTATTTTATTTCCCCAGACTTTATGGTTCTGTACAGTTTGTGAATCAAAATACAAAGACTAAAGGGGAGTTCTCAGCTCTCCGTTTGCGTTTGTCCGTTGACCAATCACAGCACGTTATTTTTATGTGCTTCACAGTCTATCCGATAACGGATAAAGTTGACCGACGTTGAACTTTGTACGCGTCCGTTCATCCGTTTACGAAAAAAGTGAGGTTAGACCTGTCACAACAAAACGGTTAGCATAGGAAAGTGATCTGTCAATAAACGTACGTTACAGACGCAACGCTATGAACCGCAGAAAAATTTTCATCCGTCAACGTATAAACGCAGACGGACAAACGGATAGCTATGAACTAGCCCTAAGTGTTCATATAAAAATTCAGATTTAATTCTGATAGCAACCATTCTGCTCAGTTAAATTCTAAATCGACTATTAACAGTTTCAAATGCTTGTGCGAACTTTTTGTTAATTATGGGTACACCTCACTTTATCAAAGTTTCATTTTGTTTGGCATAATTCTAGTCCTGTGGAACAAGTGAATTTAAGAATTCTGTAGTGGTGAATAAGTATGACTTAGTAGGAATTGCGACATTTATTAACGATCTAAATTAACAGAATTATCTGTGCGGATGTGTTTAGACACACGATAATTACTTGTATCGGCAGAAGTATTGATGTTGCATTTTTTTTGTATCTTATGTTATCATAGGGCCATTTAAAATAAAATCTATTTTCTGCATTATATTTACTCTTAGGACGGAAACTTGCATGAATATTTAATCACGCAATTTCAAGGTTAAATTCACTATTATATTTAGAAGTACATTTCAATAATGATATTTAAATGGATAAACAGGTAGCTCGGAATATTGCAAATTACAATTCCATTTACTTGCATACATATAAAGAATATTTAAGATATAAATTGTTTATTCTATCATTACTCGCAATGCAATACAGCGGATTTTGTAGAAATTACAACAACGGAGTTTGTGGGCAAATTTTGTATTAGCTTCTCAACTATGTATACAATGGATCGATTTGTCTCACGCAAATGTTTAAAATTTTGCAAATAGTTCTTAATGCTCGTACATCTAATCGCTCGAGCTACAAACGCAATTTGTCGCTCGTCTGTTCTATGTAAATCATAGATCATATCCTGCATTATTCTTATTTGATACTTCAACATACCCCCGACAGTCTTTGTTCTTTGTTTCTTCGTCCCAGAACTTGTAAATCTTCATGGCGTGATGTATTTCACGATTCATAATTCTTGTGTCAACATCAACATACTAGTTGCTTTATGAACACATTCTTTTCTTCCACTCAATGGATTCGATGCACTTTCATTTTTATAAAAATAATTGTAACCATTAAAAACTACTCGCGTTTGAGCGTGTCAGTTTATGACCTACCAAAGACACTATTAGTTATACACTATATTAGTTCGGCACTTGCCAGTATCGAACTAATACTTCAGTAAGTCGTTCGTCGGTTTCTCGACCTACTTCTGCGAAAGGTCCTCTTCTTCCAGCTGCACTTCCTCTTGGGATGTCCTTCGCGGTGTATGCCTAGAATCATAAAACAGATGACGGGGTTAGTGCAATGGCGTAGCGCAAATTTAGTGCCCCCCCCCCTCCCAAATTATTAGGGCCCCCTAATAAAAAATAATTACATCTAAATAGGTACAGGGAAAATATATGCCTTAAATGTAAAAGTTACCGCATTAAATTTCAAATCGTTTACTTCGACGTGTGTTCTGCTGAGCGAACTGTTCTATAACTGTGTCCAAATCTAGAGGGTATTTGCACACTGATGGGCGCTATTCTCGGTGCCCCCCCCCCTCCCTCGTCTTGCCCCTTGCGGGCCCTTCCGCTACGCCACTGGGTTAGTGTTCGCGTATTATACATCGGATTAATCTAATCGGAGTGTTTTTCTTGTGGTCCGATGTTTGATCGTCTGGTTTTTGCGTAATTGCGCTACTCATAGATGGGCTGCTGCTACTGAGAGTCTTCTTGAAGAATACTCAATTGAGTTTCTTCAAGAACTACTAGTTCATGTCGTCGACGTATGCTGCTATTAGGTGTCGGAGAATGGCCGGCGAGGTTCGTCTAGGAAGACGTAATACTAATCGCAGGACGCGAGTTGGTACTTGTACCTACTAGAAGAAATTTTGAGCTGCCGTGGTCCAAGCTAGACTAGCATAGCACGTTGGGATTAAGTCTATGCCGATGGGCCTGTTCCCTAGTTCTACTTCGATGCTTAGCAAAAGTCCGTCTGCTGTCAAGGATCATCCCGTTATTCGATCTCCATGCCCCATTCGATTTCCGTGCGTAGGACAGATATCTGGCGGGGCAAGGGTTATAGTCTCCGACTGATCGTCAAACCACATGAGTCACAGAATCCCTCAATTCGATCCAGCTCGGCCCGCGTGAGCTGAGATGCAATCCCGAGATTCTACGAACTTGCCACTATAACGATGTCATCGGTGTATATGGCATTGTAGTCTGTCAGTTTGGATATCTTGGATATATCTCCGCCATAGTTGCTGAACGGTGTCGGATTCAGTGCCGAAAGGTATGGAATCACTACTGCTGTAAGTGGGTCTATGCGTTTTTAAAAATGAATGGCGTGTTCTGGCATGTTCCCACCGCTCGCTGTCTAGTTTGGCGTTTACTGCCCTTACTGCATTTATGCATTACTGTGGAAGCACATATGGCATATCAATGTGACGAACCCTTACGTAAAAAATTAATACAGCTTTTCAATTAGTTTTTTATTTGTTATTAGTAATTTATTGAGGTAACTGCGTTCGTTAGACTTGTACCTAGGAAAATTTGTAAAAATCCTAATCGGAATCAGTTCTTAACTTTTCTAACAAGAAATCTGTTCAGAAATGCAGTTAACTTAAATCAATAATAATATACTTTAAGATAGTTTGTTATTTTATTTAAAGAGGTCGCTTGCAGTCACGCACTAAAAATGATAACGGTAGATGCCAGCAATGCTATTTATAATGTAAAATATTTTTGCATTGTTTAAATTAGTTTCATTCTAATAATGTAATGTTTCCTACCATTTTTTCTGTTTTAAATATGATTAACCTACTGAAAAAATTGTCTTAAAAATTTATTTAGAAATTTATTAATTATAATAATTGTATGTACACTTTTCAATAATTAATATTAAGTTTATAATCAATTTAGATTTATCCTCTTTAAAAGATCTATTAATATCTCATATCTCGCGTAGAAACTAAATTTACATTTTCTATCTATTGATTTTATACTTCTCTTTAAAATATAGAAACTGTGAACTGTTATACTATTGCTTACAATTTTTAAAGTATAGCTTTTTTAAATTACGCAGGCGGTGTTAGCTAGTGATGAATCTATCAACTAGGCCATGCCATGTGCAACAATATATAAGAACTCTGAAAGGACTCTTTCCAGCGAGAAAAGTAGGCTATTGTGTTTTATCGATTTTCTGCCCTTTATTCAACATCAGACTGTTCATATATATACGTCTTTCCCTTATAGATTATACTCTGGTAACCCTCTTCTATGTATATAGACACCTATATGCCATTGAAAAAGAAGATTCAATTAAGAATTAACTTTCATCAATATCATTATCACGTACTACATATATATTATTCAGTTTTATTATATTAGTTTTCTCGTGAATTTTCTGTCTTCTTTTACGAAATAGGTCTGCGATTTATGAAGTGCATTTTATTACACATTCTGATACAACTAATTTCAAGATTCAAACCTCGGGACTGTTATTGAAAAGGACGCTTTTAGCGTAGCTATTATCGACGTGACGGTGGCACTTGTTTGAATATAATATATTTTCGTATGCGACTGCTCATCTGGGTACGAATTATCAGTTGACTAAATGCCGAGAGAATTTACTTCCGATTGCAGCAGTACCGGAAATAAGGTCGCAAATCAAATTTCAACACCTAGCCAGTCTGCTAGGCGTGCATCGGCAATTTATTTTACATCTTGTCTCTCTGTTTCCAGATCGAAATATTTGCTGAGGTATAATTTGATATTACTTATTCAAAATCTAATATTTACATTTGCGTATGCGAGATTGATCTAATTGGTTCTTGAAGATAAACGGGAGATGGTGACATATGTAGGTTAATTATCGGACAATTAAAATTAGTAAGTTCGTTCCTATAGCTGCAATTACCGACATTACCAATCAATCTACTAATTTAGTTTAGTAAAATGAAATTGTTATCCGTGTCAATGATAAATCTAGTTGTGAGCTGCATTGGAATCAATACGATTAAAACATATTTTCCGAAGAGAATTTTCTTTGATTTTACATAACAGACAGATTGACAATAGGAAGCTAACGAATGGCAAAAGGAAATCTAATAATATTCTAAATATGAACAATCAATCCTACCATTTTCAAATGATTTAGAATGTGTTCCTCCTGTAATGTTCTTTTAAAGTAGTCGGTTTGAGAAAAGAAAAGGTATAAAGTAGAAAAAATTATTAATTGCAACTGAAACTTTAGAATCAAATGCATCTTTCGTATAGAAGATGAAAAATGAAACAATATCAAATCAAGTAGGGACACAGGGGAAAAATTAAAAATACGTAATACAATATGAAACACTTCTTCGTGGAATGAAGAATAAGCTTTTTCCACTTGTTTGATAGCATTTTGTATAATACGAAACGGTTTCAAAGAAACAATCCAAAGTTGATTCTATTTGACATCAACGAATGTGTTGCTTTAAATTTTTCCAAAAACAATGGGATGTTCTTGTTAATGTTGCTTCCTCGTTGCAGTCAGCATCTGCAAGCTATAGATTTTATAATTTTTGTTTTACGGTTAGTTTGACGGTACATGTTACAAGTCACAGCACAACGTTTGGGGTGTAAATTACATAGTGTTTCTTTCTGGAAATCACTGTAATTGTTTCCAGTTAATATTCCTTCAAAATACTAGTAAAGAAAACTATATAGAACTAAAACTTTAAAAGGACAAAACAGCAAAAAATAACAGTTTCACGAGAATTATACGTGCATAGTGGGGTATGTAAATACAATGAGTTTTTAATGTGGCAACAGCTTCTAATTCCGTGGTTAGACGTCAAACCAATCATGCATTTATTACTACATAGCTTTATGTTCCCTACCTATGTTATATACATTGGTTTGGTTTATGCAGAATGATTCCTATGTACGTCTTCAAGGAAATATAGGTTTCAAAGCCTGAAATACTTTTTTATATGTGCTATTAAATGAACAACAACTAAAAATATAGTACAGTGGGCCCCGCTTAATGTGGTCGCGGATAATGTTATCACTCGCTTAATGTTATCGTTTTCAGCACATACGAAGCGCTCGTTTACGAATATGTAGAAATAGTTTCGCATATAGTTATCATGGGCTCGGTTACTGTTATCGGATATTTTGCTAAAACAAAAAAAAACGATCAAATCACACACACCTACGATGTGTTCATACTACTCTTCTACGCTCTCCGCCCCTTATTAAAAAAAATTAAAAAGAAACTGTATTGAAAACTTAGTGAAATGAAGTAAAATATCAATTTGAAGCGAAAAAAACCGGGGAAAGACAGGGACGTAAAAGGAGTTTTAAAATTATGGTTTACCAGCGTACGTGAAAAAGATGCATGTGTAGATGGTCCGCTAATGATGCAAAAAGCTGAAGATCTTGCTAAGAAAATGGGTAAAGAAAATTTTGTCGCTACCAAACAATGGTTTTACCGGTGGACGAAGCTCCAAAACATAAGTTATAAGCGTATATACGGAGAAGAAGACGACGCCGACTTTCATCCAGCAGAAGAATGGATAGCAAATGAATGGTCAAAAATTATACACGAATATATTTTCCCAGCAATGGGTACAATGCCGCCGAAACCGGACTTCATTTCCGTGTTTTACCCGAACATATGTATGTACATACCTCTTGAATACTGAAAATGCGAAAGGCTGTAAAGTAGCAAAACAGCGTGTTACAATTTTATGCTTCGCAAACATAATGGGTGATAAAGAAATGCTTTTGGTGATCGGTAAAAGTAAAAATCCGATATGTTTTAAGGGGACAGGAAGCTTGCCGATAGAATATTATCCAAATTCAAATGCTAGGATGATTTCCTGTTGATAATTGTACCCCACACAATATCAATTCAAATTTGGGACATATTAAGATTATTTTTTACCAGCGAATACAACGTTTTTAATACAGTCATGTGATCACGGAATTATTCGAAATTTAAGATTTTATTATCGCACGGCAATTAGAGGCCGTATTTTGAAAATTTGGACGGAAAATTGACATTGTTATCAAGTGAGTTGGCAAAAAAGACTTCATTATTGAATGTGTTGCATATGATAGGTTATTCATGGGAACTAAAACTACGATTCAAAACTCTTTCAGACATGGTGGATTTGCGAAAACTCACAATACGATACCGGAAAAAGCAAAAATGGCTTTTATTCTTATCTAAGACAGTAATCGTCCATTAAAAGACCAAAAATTGTACATTGTTTTAAGTGTTGGATATTGTTATCACCCGGTTATTATTATCAAAATTCGTCGGTCCCAATGCGATCACATTAAGCGGGGCCCACTGTATTTAAATATTTTTTTGGTTTATACAGTGAATTTAAGAATGTATTTTACCTTTCGGTCGGTGATATACATTACTTATCCTCAAAAGTCCAGCACAAGAAATGTAGTTACTGTAATGTGGATGCCAAGCAACTAGAGATGTGATGACAGAAAGACTGCTGGTGGTTTTGCAAAAAAGGTGTGCAGTTCTGATTCATTAGATCAGAATCATTCTCTGGTCTTATCAAAGGTCACTCGGTTATCTGCAATAGTGGAAGCCTATCATAAATATCACACTGGTCCAACATTCTAAAGCTAAGACAATCAAAAAAGCTTATTACGGTTTCAACTACTATGGCTAAATCAACCATTACGTCTTCATTCACCGGTCATGCCCTGGACTGCACTCGAAAAAGATGGACAGGGTGACATATATATCGTTCTGAACATATCGATATAGTGGAACACACTATGTTCGTCTGCGTGTCCATAGCTCGCCATAGGCAATGTCACCTGGTATACTTAAAACCGGCCGATGTCAGAGCCGTAGCACCCAGTAATGTCCTTGAATGCTTTAGAAGGTTGAAGTTCAATTGGAGCTGAAAGATTGGCAATATACGAGAACCATTCGATAACTACGGGGCCTACGAAAGAATAATATTTTTCAATAGGTGTGGGCTCGCTCAACACAATTATTTCAATTATATTCGAAATTACCAATTTACAGCAGTCATTACATCCAAATTGGACGAAAATCTCTTACCGTCGATCCATTTCTTTCGGTTTAGAAATACATACATATATGTAGGTGATAATCACTGGAGAATAAAGTGAGGTAGTAATTGTGAGCAGGTGCGTTATCCTGATGGAAAAGCAAACTTGTTGCAGCAAATTGACATATAATATTGCCCATTTACTGTTTGCTCGTACGATCACGCTTAAATTTGGAAACTCAGTTTTTCACCATTGAAAACGATGAGGGGAATCCAACAGTGTCGAACCCAACTCTGCTTTAATTTCGGTTAGTGTTAAACTTTTTAACCCTAGGATGCATAAACCGGGCCTCTTAGACCCGGCGGGACTTTAGTTACTCATAATTTTCTTAAAATACCTTCAATCGACTTGAGTGTTTAGATATGCTCTAAACACGTCGTTATGCAACACATACTTGATTCAAAAACATTCAAGTGTAATTAGAAATCGAAGAAAAAAAATGTTTCCATGAACACCCCCGTATTTACATCAACCGGGCCTCCGAAGCCCGTGTACTACTAGTTACTATAGAACAAGTTACAACTTGTTTATTACAGGTTGAGAGTTGTTATAATTTGTCAGGCACTGCTGCGCGTGTCTGTGCAAGTTACAACCTGCATTACTGCTGGATGTTTAGAAATAGGTGTAGCTGATTTTTATTCAGTTGGAATAGAAGTTGGATTGAGTGAACTTGTGAGACACCTATGATAATGGCCTCAAAAAGGTATGTGAAAAGCGTGAGATTTAGTGACTCCGACTATGAAGAAACACGAAGTGGGCAGCTGAATGTGATGATTTGCCTTCTGAAGAAAGTGATGTGTCAGAAGCAGAAAATGATGACACAGAAGAAACAAATTTCGAATTGAATTCTGACGAGTATTCTGGATCCAGTTCTGATCATGGCGACGATAATTCAGAGGACGATGTTGATGATATTGGTAGGCGTTCAACGAGTGGTTACATTGCCCCAAGTGGTCTGAATTGGAGTTTGGAACCTCCAGCAAAAAATTAAATTCAACCACATAACATTATTCGGCGTGCGCCAGGACTAGCAAGAAAACATATGGCTGCAACATCAAAAGAAGCGTTTCAGTTATTTGTAACTCCAGTTATTGTACAAGAAGTTGTGAACGGTACTAATATACAGGGCAAACGTGTTTACGGGGCAAAAGGAAATCAGTGGAAAGATGTAACTGTTGATGAATTTCTTGCATTATGTGGTTTCCTCATTCATGCGGGAGTTGACAGAAGCTGGGATGTTCCTGCGAGAGAACTGTTTTGTGGTGAATTTGTCAATCCTATATACCGAGCCACAATGTCCATATTTCGCTTTGAAGAAATACGAAGATTCGTTAGATTTGATGACAAGAGAACCCGAAATGCGTGTTTGGAAACCGATAAGTTAGCAATGGTGTCCTACATTTGGGATTTATTCATTCAGCAATACAAAATCTGCGTCATACCTGATACTAATGTAACTATTGACGAACAACTCGTTGGGTTTAGAGGTAGATGCACATTCGTTCAATATATGCCAAGTAAACCGACTAAATATGGACTGGAAACATTTTGGATGTGTGAATCTACATCTGGTTGTGCGCTGGATGGTTTAGTTTATGTTGGTCACCAGCCCGGAGAACCTCCACATAAAAACCTGGGGCTCGAAGTAGTAGGTACAAAGTCTTGTGCGTAGCATTCATAATTCTGGTCGCAATCTCACGATAGACAATTTCTTCACAAGTGTTCTGCTAGCAACTTATCTGTTGAATAAAAATATTAGTGTTGTGGATACACTTGATCAGAATAAGCGTGACATTCCGAAAGAAATGAAAGCCTTAAAAGATCGTATAGTCTACTCGTCATTGTTTTGCTTTCAAAATAACGTATCCATGGTAAGTTACGCACGTAAAAAGAACAAATGCGTAATTTTACTAAGCACCATGCACCACGACGCATCGATCAATGACGACGCTAAGAGGAAGCCTGAAATCATCTCTCATTATAACAAAACAAAGGGCGGTGTTGACATCATGGATCAAATGGTGTCGACATACACGTGCAAGAGGCAAACTAAACGATGGCCCATGACATTTTTCTTCACCATCATTGATATTGCAGCACTCAATGCATATATAGTCTTTACGAAGGAACATCCAAACTGTAACATACGAGTAACCCACAAACGCAGAATGTTTTTGAAATATTTAGCGAAGAAACTAGTGATACCACATATGCAGAGAAGATCTAGTAACCCTAACCCAAGGCGCAGTGTCCGGGAGTATATGAGCAGATTTATTGATATCTCTGGTCCGTCAGCCGCTCACACAAGTATAACAAATAAGAGAAAAAGATTCTCAATGTGTCCCGCAAATATTGATCGTAAAAGCACAATGATATGTATTAGTTCTAAAAATAATATCTAAACAATAATGTTTTTTTAACAATAATGTTCACTACCATATTTAATTTAACGTCTTTAACGCATGTATGTATAAATAAATAAAGTTTTACTTCAACTAACTTTGTTTCTGTTCTGACTACACGTGATTTTATATAAAGTCGTTTTCAAACGATCCTCGTATATATAATTATTTTATTTTATGTTATCATTTAACATTTTTTGTAAAATATTTTTTTGAATATTATTGTATACACTAGGTAATGTGCAATAACAATGAGTTGCAAATGAAGAGAGTTACAATGGCATGTTTACCTAAGTGTATTTTTTAATTATCAATTGTCTATTTGTACAATAGACATTTTCATATATGTTACATTGTTCACCGCGTGATGATCAAAAGATCTTTTTATCTGAAAAGATTTATGTAAATTAGCAAAATTTAATTAATTTTGTTGATACTGTGGCTTTAAGGACAACTTTTTAGAAGTAGAATAATTTTTCCGCACAACATCTTTAATACGTTACTCTATTACCTTTTACGTTTAAAATGCTGTTTCTACCATCGTTCCAAAGAAATTTATTTGAACTCAATTCACGAATTCACTACCTACGCAAAATAAACATCTTGGTCAATCTTTTGCTTGAAATCGAAATGCAGATTTTACTAATACAAAGATCTGCTACAGCTTACCTGCTGCAGGCATTATTCAATAAAATTCTTACGTTCGTTTTTGACTATTACTGAGATGGGGTATAATATAATATTTAGAAAGATCGTGAATATTGTGATAATAAAGATACGGTTTAGCTGGCTTAATAACACTCATAACTATGAAGACTACCAGAATTTAGAGAATTTAGAAGTAGGTAATAGTGATAGATAAATCCTACTTAGGCTACGAAATTTTTCAGTAGTGTTTAACTTCAAAGTTGGTAGTTAATAATGGGTTGAAATAAATTTATTTAACTTTAACTTTTCACTCAGGACGAGAGATTGTTGACGATGGATGAGTATAGGTATCTGAAGTTGTTGACTGGGCAATCCTTCTACTGCAGTCATCAGGCTAGCTCTGATTTCTTACCAAAGTCATTGAGCCAATTGTTATTATATGCCAAGCGCAAAAGATTTACAATAAAAACTATCATGACATTTTTAATTTGACAGACCATGTCAACATCATGTCGTATCCGCAGATCTGGATGCGCCATGGCTTGCGCAGGTTTTTTATGCGTCACCAGTTTTTATGCTTCTGGTATCGTGGTTGCTGGTCTTCTGCTTACGCTATTTTTAATCATAGGTAACCAGACATTTTTGATATCCAGGCTTAGTGTACTTATGGCATTTGGTGGTGTGACCATATCCGCTGCTTCTCTTAGTTTTCTTTTTATATAAGGTTCCTCTCTTGCCAGGATTGTCGCTTTGTCCCACGCAATCCTCTGATCTTCTTCCCAGGCGTGATTTCGCCATTTCCTCTAGTCGAATCAATTTTCTGTGTTCTCTGATTCTGACTTGCATGGGTCTGCTCGTTTCTCCGATGTATGTTCTTCCACATTCACATGGTACACTCCTTCATCCTCTAGTTCACGTTGTCCGGATTGATTTTGGATAGGGTTCATCTGCTCATGTTTGTCGTTCTTATTGCTGTTCTAACATTGTACTTGTTGCCTATTCTCCTATTTTTTTTCAGATAGTCGTGTTACGTAGGGGCACATTGTCTTTTTGTTCTGGATGTTATCCCTACTGTGCTACCCGAGGTTTTTTGCTATTGACAACGTCTTGTTTGTATAACTATTCTGCTTTAGTGTGTGGGCTATGTTGCGGAACTATTTTCTCCTATATTCTTCCTCTGAACAGATAATGTTGACGCTATCAAATAAGCACCTGATCCTCTAACTTCCACATTGTTCGGGTGGTTGGAGTCGAAGTGTAAATATTGTCCTGTGTGTGTAGATTTCCTGTGTAGGTGGTCTTGACTGTGCCGTCAAAGCTCTTATGCATCAGGGCATCCAGGAACGGTATCTTACCCTCCGATTCTTTTTCCATGGTGAATTTGATGTCGCCTTGTGACCATATTACAAATTTGTCATCTAGATACCGTAGCCACCGTTGCTTTCAAACTCTTCCATACAGATATTGTTTAGTGTCGGAGATCTGTGTTCACACAAATGGACAGTAGTTCTATGCTAGCATTCACACTCAACGTGTGTTCTTTTGTGTAATGTGGTGTCTGCAGAAAGTCTGTTTCTAGTTGCTTGGTTCGGTTAGTTCATTCGTGAAAAGACTGGTGACGTCAAAACTGCCCAATATGTCCTGTTCTTCGAGTTTCAGGTTTATGATTTGTTCTAGGAAATCTTGCGTGTTGGATGTTGGAGACTGTGTGTTTTTTCCGGTGTCGGGTTGATTATATCTAGTAGGAATTTGGCTAGAGAAGCAGCGTATATAGTCAGAACACCAAATGCCATAAGTACACCAAGCCTGAATATCAAAGATGTCTGGTTACCTATGATTAAAAATAGCCTACGCAGAATACCGGCAACCACGGTACCAAAGGCAGAAAGAATAACTGGTGAAGCATAAAAAACCTGCGCAGGCCACAGCGCATCCAGATCTGCGCATTATAAATCTTTTGCGCGTGGCATATAATAACAATTGGCTCAATGAGTTTGGTAAGAAATCAGAGCTAGCCTGATAACGTCGGATTATAAAAATCCTAGAAACGATGGAAATAACCCAACCAACTTCAGATTTAACTTTTAAAATGTTTAAATTCGTTAAAAATAAATAAATAAACCGCACTATGTGTCATGAATATCTTGAATTTGACCGAAGGAAATTGTTTCAGTGCTGCTTTTGGGACGTCAGGCTTGTAAACGTCGTTCGTCCTCAGTTTCTTAGCATCTACATCATATATAACATGTTTTTCAGTAGTGCTTAAATAAATAATGGTATTCATTATAATAAAAATATCGACTATATATCTATACAGTCTTAGTTTTAAATAATTCAAAATAAAAAAGGGGGTGAAAGATACGTAGAAGTCAACCTTCAATTTTAAACTGCACTGCTACATATCACTGATGATATAGTAGGAGAATATGATAAAGGTAATCTGACGTTGTTATGTTTGCTTGATTTCACTAAAGCTTTTGACACAGTTAACCACCAACTTTTGTTAGCCATTTTAACTCACATTGGGCTGGAGCCTCCCGCTGTTCATCTAATATATAATTATTTGGTGGGAAGAAGTCAGTGTGTTGCGGTTGAGGATCGTCGCTCTGCGCCTGCTTTAACAAACTCAGGCGTCCCACAAGGATCTATACTTGGTCCTTTATTGTTTTCTATTTATACATTTGCGTTGACAAGATCTTTGAGGTATTGTAAGTGTCATCAGTACGCTGATGATACCCAATTGTATTATTCATTTCCAGCGTCGGCGGTTGGCGAAGCGTGCGATCGCATGAATGCCGATATTCGACATCTAAGCGATCTGTCAAAAAATATGTCACTGCATCTAAATCCTGCAAAAAGCGAACTTATCTGATTCGGACCAAGGAAAATACGAAACGATGAACGCTTCCCTGAAAAAATTAATATCTTTGTGGATGGACAAAGAATTGCATTGACAAATTGTGTAAAGAGCCTGGGTGTTTCGCTGAACTCCGATCTAAAGTTTCACAAGTAGGTTAATAACCTTGTGCGGCGGTCGTATGCATTACTTAAGCTTATATACATTAACAGATACATGCTGAACTTAAAGACTAAACAACGGTTGTGTGAGAGCCTTGTTCTTTCTAACGCCAATTATTGTGATCTATTATATAACCCTTTTATGTCAAGTGCTTGTGCACGTAATTGCAGAAACTTCAGAATTCATGTATTTGTTTGATCTTTGGTATTAGACGCCGTGACCACGTTTCTCATAAATTGACTGAGTTGCAATGGCTAAATATGAGAGGTCGACGACTGCTGCATTCCGCCACTTTATTTCATAACATCTTAATCACAGAAAAACCACCGTATTTATTTCAGAAAGTGAAGTGTCGAACTGATGTGCATAATTTGAATGTTAGGTTCAAGGGGACACTAACCCCGCCCTGTCACACGCTGGAATTTTTCAAGAACTGCTTTAGTTATCAGATTACGCATATATATAACAATATTCCTGCACACTGTAAACTCGCGCGAACCTCTGTACTATTCAAGAAGAGATTATTTCAACATATGTTTGATGGAGAGATGTAGATTGGTTACTTCTGAGCGGTGGCGATAGTGGTGCTTATTAGTGGTGGTTATTTGCTTTTTTCACTATTCACTAGTTGGTAGTTTTCTCCCTTTTTCGTGGTTTAGTACCTAATTATTATTTTTTCATTTAACTACTTTATAGAATTAAGTTAGGTTAGCTGATGGTTGAATGGAAGAGCAGCTGTCACCAAGTGATTGGGGGCAAGCTGAACTCCGCCTGAATTTTTCATACTTGATTTCATTTTCTTGTTGCTGTAATAACTGTATGTATGAAAAATAAAGTCATTATTATTATTATTATTATTATTATTAAAATTCTTAAAAAGTATTTATTGCATCCGTACCATATTCAACGCGTATAAAGGGTAACGAAAGTAGATCTTCTCGCAGTGTTGCTTTCTTGAGTGGTTTCAGCACAGGGAAGTTGAGCATCTAGATCTTGCCTACGTAGTTATGTTCATCGACGAATCTACATTTACCACAAAGATGGTATTGTGAATTAAGGCTCTCCCACAATAATGTTAATGATAATGGTAGTGTGGGTTGGGTGTTAAAACTCAAAATAAGTACCTATGTAGTACTTATGACAGTGTTCACAATAATGGTAATGGTAGTGATAATGTTAAATCATCATGTTCAAAACAATATTTGGATCATCGATAATCTCTACCAATGAAAAACGAGTTATGGCGCATGCGTACTGTTACTAAGCAGAAATCCTACATAGTTTGGTTAACGCTCCTCCCACTTATAAGCGCGAATTTTGAAAATGCAAACCTCTTAACGTTAGATACTAACATTATTGTAAACTGTCTTTAACGTTACCATTACGGTTACATCTTAACATTAACATTATTGTGGAAGACCAGCTACCACAGCAACCATCAGGCATACGAAAATATCCACTATTAGCAAGGCTTCTCGCAAGAATATCGTAAATGTTTGTGTAGCGTTGGTAGGCGATCAATTTGTTAGACTACATGTGCCCCCAAGACGATTAAATGCAGACTTACATTACCGGAGTATTTGGGTGGCATACCATTGGCGATGGAACAATTATCATGCTTGTCGGAGTACCCAACCATAGTATTAGAGCTACTCGAGCATTTTAAACTTTCACGCACTGGATTGGATATGGAAGTCACATTCCGTGGCCAGCTAGTGTTCGAGATCCAAATCCATTGGATTTTTTCTGTTTTGGGATGCACGAAAAGTCTAGTGTGTGATCGCCATATCAATATTAAAAATGTCGAAGACGTGCGAGATATAATTTTTGTTGCAGCACAACGCATTTGGTACAACATGCCAAACTTTGCGCACGTACACTCATGCAAAGTAAAGATTGGACAGTTTCAATATAACAACGTATAATAAAGTGCACAATCTTTACTTTCCATGAGTGTACATAATAACTTTCAGCGCTGCATTGATGCTTTTATTAGCTTATGATGGGTACTTCGAACACCTTTTGTAAATATTTAGTCCTGTTTATCCTACATTACAGGACCACCACAAACATTATAAAAAAGAAAAAAATCGTATCAAACAACTAAAATCCAGTATTCTTAAAAACACTTCACGAAAGAAAGATCAGCTGTATGATAAAAGCTGACTTAACAAAATCAACAACGCTGTAGGTCACTAAACTGTCCACCTATTCTTTCTGAATTCTAATATTTATGCTTTCTCTCTGTCTTGGTCTGGTGCAAATACCAACCAGCTGCGTTTCAATACACTATTCACTATTCATAGCATCTAACAATTTCTTATTGATTTTTACTTGCATATTCGTGAACTTGATTACTTGACGGTATTTGTATAAATATGTACATACGTATGTAATGGATCAACTTAAATACATTTTGGGCCCCAAAATTAAGAAATTTTTGATGTATTACAAGTAAATTTCTTTATTGATTTTGAATTACACATGTATACATAGTTTTGAAATGCGTGTAGTTTAACAGCTATTTACGGGTAAACCTGTATAATGAACGGCTATAAAATAATCTTTACTATTGACTACTTTATAGTTAGTACTCAATTCCTTCAGGTAGAAAAAGAACCATGAAACAAGCTTTAAAAGTATTGTTCTCTGAAGATGATTGTTTCAATCGCCGAGTTTATAGAAATATAAAATAAAGGCAAGAATAAAATACAAAGAACAATTCGAAACAATGTTCTCTTTGTGTATACAATGGTAAAACAGCTAGATTACATCTGTGAAAGATAAATATGCGCAGAAACACGAAATCTATTCATGTCTAAATTTTATTTTAGCATTCATGTATGAAGAACTTTTATCGCTATTCAAACAGCAAGTTTCCGATACAAACCTTCCTAACTAAACGTTATATTACGTTTACGTGTATTGCATGTATATACATACATATGTTTATTATATGAATTATAACATCAATCTAGTTCTACTTCTCTTTTCATCATTTATTCGATTTATTTTTCAATTTATGTACACACTCGCAAAACTGCCGTATTGCATTACTACGACCCATTAATGCGAATCTCAGTGCAATTTTCTAATAGCTTACGGGCACGAGACAACTCTAAACAGATGCAGTTACTACGGCAGACATTTAGATAAAGTTAGGAGTATGAGAGATAACGGAGAAAGCCAGCTACTAGTGTACTTTACAATTGTTGCGGAAGGACACTTCAATTTTCAGAAGATTATAGCGGTCGTGAAATTTTATTTCTCAATTTCTGCGAAATGTTTTTGATTAGGTATTGCACGTGGACTAGCATACGAGATATGATAGTTTTTCGAGAAATAATAATAAACTGAGTTTTATGATTTTTAATAAATAAAATTATAGAGGTACCTAGTTAATAAAATTCATGTAATTTTTATTAGGATTTAATTTAAATGGACTGCCGAAACGTGTGAAATAGAAGAGAGAAGTTCACATTCACCTTAATATAACTGAGCTAAAGTGAAGTAGACATTGTACGCCGCAGGAAGAACCATTACATGGATGGACTGCAATCAAGCAAGCAGTGGACCGGACGAAAAAAGGCACTATTGAATGTGTACACTTGAAAATTTACTTAACCTGTCACATTTTATAAAAGTTAACTTTGAAATTCGTTTCGACGTGGTCTAAATCGGTCATTTCTGTTGTTTCTTCTTCCAATAGCCGTAAAAAGTGAAAAATATGAAATTAAAATTGGAAAAGAATGTTGTTTATTGGTAAATAATATTGTTAGTAAAGATAATAGATGCTATAAGAGAAATAATAAAGAAAGCTATGACTACTGCCAATTGCTATTGCTAATCAGCAGAGATAGAATAACCAAAATATAATAAATAGGATAACTACAAATGAAGAAAGTAGTGGAAAATGCGAAAAAGTGCAGTAAAGTCCATTTGCTATAGTTCCGTATATATGATGCGTATATGATGTGACCTCTACAGTCATCGTAGCTATGTACTTCAGCTGTTGAGCGATGCGCTTCCACATATCCTTAGATTGTGGGTGATTAGTTTTTTAAGACTTTCTTTGGCCATAATTATGTTTTCTGCGTCCATCCAGATTTTAGCGATTAGATTAGGGTTGGGGTGGCCCCACGGCTTCTTAATCCTAGAAGGCGCCCTCTAACTTTGCCATTTAATTAGGTTTACCGTCTTTGAGTACGGCTTTATAATGTAGCTATGCAATGTAGTGTTCTCTACACCCAGTACTAGAAATCCTCACCAGGCAGCACATGAACTGGGGGTTCTTTCTCCTCCTTGCAGAATTTGCAAATAGCATCTTCTTGTAGGGCTATCTTATATATATGCCTCCTTATCGTACGATGACCGGTCAGAAGACCTACATACTATCATTTTGACAGTCTTCCTGTCTTTACGCGACATCTCTTTTGTAAATTCAGGCCTTTGTTCCTTTAGGAACTCTTTTGCCTCTCTTTGTCCTGGTAATCTTTGCCACCATTCCCTGGAATTGTTGTGTATCAATACATAAATGGACTCTCTGATTTGTGATTTGGGGATGCCGAATGAAGGGCCAGTCCCAACGGCTGGCTTTGATGAACCTTCTCTGGCCAGATCATCTGCTGCCTCATGTTCATTCACGCTCTTGTGGTAGTCAACCTAGTTTATGACGTTAATCTCATTGGAATGCTGCAAAGTGCTTCGAGATTTGCTTCTAAAAACGCCAATGATTGTAGGCATGAAGTGTAATTAATATTCCACACAGGTCAGTTTTAGCTGATACCACAGTTCTTGATATTGGTCCCTTTTTTGTTGTTTTTCTATAATTCTTATCACATATAGAGGTTTGTATTTTAAAATTTTGGAGAATCATAGCTGGTTTATTGTCTTGCAACTGCCTAGACGCGAGGAGAAAGTACCAGATGATGTTGCCGATGTCTTTTGACATCACTGTCTGTAGTTCAGACTGAAAGTCTGGAGCAATAATTTGCTTATATACTTACATATATGTAGGTACCATATTCAGGCCTTATATAGAAATATGAAAATCTGAGGGCTGCGTCTCATCTGCCAACGTATAAGTTTGGTGTATATTTGGGGCGCACTGATATGCATTGTTCTTCGTTATATCTGCACACCCTGCATTTTATGTCAGACAGGTTGGCTCCCTTATGTTGCTAGTGTATGCCAATGAGCCATATGTATCTTTCTGCAGTTCTACTATATGTCCATCTATTTTTGTGTATAGAGCTGGGTTATTAGAAAACTGAAGGTGGGTCTATGTGATAGTTCGAGTTCTTTTAAGATTTTTTAACTAACTAACTTGATTTTCTAGCATTTTTCCACGGTTTGCTTCAATCGAAATCTGCTTTATGGTGAAGAGAGGACTGCTTTCTGCGTTTGTGGGACGTCGGGCTAGAATCTGTTTTGATTTGAGTTTCATAATACGTAAACTTAAGTTTTTGTTGCGTTGCAGATTCATGTGTTTTTAGACCAGATATTGCGTTGTCATAAGCCTACTTCAAGTGAATAATCAAGAATTTTGATTCTTGACTACGTGTTCTAGGTACAAATTTGGTGGAAAATCAATTGCCGCAATTTTTTCATTTAGGAGATATTTCCTATAATTATCCTAAGAGAAAGCGACTACTCAGACACTGTGGAGGGTTTCTATGTTTGCTTTATTTCTGCTGGGAGTTATTACTCTTAGATAGTTTATCTCCGTGCTTTCCTATGATTCCTGATATAACTACATTGATGACTGTGTAGTGTGGTTTAGTTTGGCACACGTGTGCGAATTGGTTGCTGTGTTTTGACTTCTCCATATCCAATTACGCTTACATTTTTGTTAAAAATTGATGTCAATCTATACAGGGTATCCCAGCTTTTAGTTTACAAGCATTATCTACGTTCATTGTATAGTTATCAAAAAATGTTCAAAGAGAAGTTACTTGATATCGTATTATGTCAAAAATGACATACCTATGCTGTTTTTTACTTTTTTTCCACCCGAGGGAGATCTAGGAACATCGGAAATTTCCATGCGTCTCTATACACTCCAGCCTAAAAGGCTTATTGTGTCCTCAACTAAAATTTTGCCTGACTGAAGGTATTCCAACCTCCAGCAGTGATTTTTTATGTTTGATGATGTTTGTTTTTTACTTGCTCGTGACCTCGGAGGAGATTTCAAGGTCAACTTTGATTTTTCAATAGGAAACATGAATTTTTAATATTGCATGATATTTGTCAAAAGTCAGCAAATAACTTTTGCTTGATACATTTTTTAATTTGCCCTTCGAGCACTGAACGCGACCTAACACACGACATTTATATTAGATTTTTTGCTCGAGAAAATATTTAGAAAACTTTATTTAAAAAATATGATTTGATACAACGGGCAGTAGATTTGGTTTGGTATTACTACATTTTGAGAACTCAACTGTCTAAAGTGAATCTTTTTAACATGATTTTTAGATAATAAGAATTAAAATAGCGATAAAAATACAGGTGAATTTGTTTTCTTTAACTAAATTAAAAAATATTCTGTATTTTTTACATTAGAGTAACTGTGAAATAAGAAAAAAAATAATAGTAATCAATAATTTTATTATAACTGTGTAATCTTATAAATATTCAATTTAGGCTCCACCAGCTTCGACACTAACTTCTAAACGACGTCTTAGTTCTTTATTGCAAGAAGAAAGTATCATCCCCTGGGTTATACCTCGGCATCCCATGCGAATTCGATTTTTCAGATCATCGAGGTTTACCTACCGCACTTGATACACTAATTCCTTTAAATAACCCCACATGAAAAAATCAAGAGGCGACAGATCTGGGGAACGAGCAGACCAAGGAATAGAACCTCTGTTTCCAATCAACCCATTGGGGCAACGCACATTTAAAAAGCTGTCATAATTTGCGTATTATGGGGCGGAGCACCATCTTCCTGCCAAATTATGTTTTGCCTTTCATTTAGAGGAATATCTTCCATTAAATCTGGTAACACATACTACAAAAAATACAAATAACGTTGTCCCGTTAGGGTTCCTTCGTAAAAGTGGGGACCAATGAGATGCCCATTAAACATTCCACGCCGTACATTGATTCCCCATATTGTCCGAAAACGCGCTACCTCCATCCAACGCGGATTTTGGTTGGCGCAGTGATGTGCATTATGCTTGTTTATTTTTGATTAGCATCCTCAAAAACTAGCCATCGTGCAATAAAATCCAGTCGTCTTTCTAAATCATTTGGCCTTAATTCTTGCGATAAATTATTTTTTTAAATGGATGATAGGTATCGATGAGCCCTCAGAATTCTATGTACTGTATTTTTACTAACTCCAATTTCTTCTGCCAAAAATCGAAGGGATACATGGGGTTTACCGCTACATATGCCAAAACGTTGATCACGTTCTCTTCATTTCTTTTACATTAGCGGGGAATGAACCAGTTCGTAACTTTAATTCTAGTTTGTTAAATGTTGTATGTGCTGGATGACTACGTTCCGGACATCTTTCTCTATACAAATTTGCAGCTTCTCTGGAATTCTTTCTGCATTCTCCGTAGATTAATAAGATATCTACATATTCGTTTGGGTCGTATGTAAACGGCATACTATACAGCTGAAGATAATACAAGTTAAATTTTTTATAATAAAAAAAGAAACTGACAGATTCCAACTGATCGTTTTGATAAGTTCGCAATATCACTGTACCAACTTAAGTCGCATTAACACGGGCAATTTTTTTTCCCCTTGTCAACTGCAAACAAAACATTACCTGTCAACTAACAAACCAGTAGATTGATTTTGCCGCTCTAGTGAAGTAAAAATTTTGCCGCACACCTGTATTTTTATCGCTATTTTAATTGAAGGGGTTAGAAGCAAA
>SMLS01062280.1:0-10808 GCA_004785975.1 Popillia japonica | reverse complement strand
AAATTTATTTTTGACCTCCCAGTACAGTTGACCACGAGCCGCCACTGATTCCAAAAAAGGTAGATTCTTGGAGTCTAGCGGACAGAATTTGAAAGATACACGGTAATAACTATGTCTTATCAATTGCAAAAAAGTAGGCGATTAATCTTATTTATCAATTTTATTGATAGCTAATGATAACAGATACATGAGTTTATGTTAAATGTTCGACCTGTAGCCCTTGCTGTAATTGACAGTAACCTAAACGATTAATAAATTCTTGTTGAACCTAGTTCATGGTTGGTAAATATTGTTTATTTCTGTTCGAATTCGCTCTTGTAATTATTCAATATCTGCTGGTTTCGTTTTATAAACAACATTCTTCAGATGGCCCCACATAAAAAAATCCAAAGGAGTCTGGCGACCTCGCTGCCCATTCAATATGTCCACGTTTACCAATCCACCTGTTCAGAAGAATTTCGTCTAAGTACCTTCGAACATCTACAGCATAATGCGGAGGTGCACCATCCTGTTGAAGCCATAAGCTGTCATCAAGCCTTCCAGGATGAATCCTACTGGGGAATAAATTAACTAAAGTAGATACAAAAAAGCCTGTTAAAAACTGAAGATATGTTGGCCCGTCTAAATTACCTTCGAAAAAGTAGGGTTCGATGATTCTATTTTTCACAATACCAGCCCATACATTTATTTTTTGCGGGTATTCTGTATGATGGTCACGCATCCATTTGGGATTTTCTTTTGCCCAGTACCTACAATTCTGACGACCAAATCGCACACTTCCAACTGAGTTCGCGATCTGTCTCCATGCCCAATCATCATAACTATTAAAATTTTTCGCTGTACACTTAATTTCATTTTCACTTTAAATTAATTCGAAGCAATTATACAGAATATTCACGAATTAATACAATTCTTGTACTATTTAACTGCTATTAGACATCAATCAAAATAATAACATTTCACAAAAACTAATCTCCTACTTTTTTTTTTATAAATAAATGCACACAATATTAAACGGTTAACTGCAAAGCGAATGTCAATAAAACGAAATGTATGATACCTCTTTGGATTCAGAATAATCTGTATATTCCAAAACTCGAACAATGTACAGGACGTTCTATTTAAAAAAGTTGTCGATTACGTCATTTCTCACATATGGGTCACTCTATATATGTAATTATAGCGCTAAATTAAAGCAAATGGTTATAAAAAATCGACCTGTTTCGGGAAATTTCGTTAAAATTGTATATTTCGCAAATAATGAATTTATTCCATACTTTACGGACACACTGTATATATATCCGACTACCGACTAGGTACAACATATGCATTGCATCTTTCGTTCGTTAAATAGAAACAAGCAGCTATGACTGGGACATATGTAATTATCTTTTCCACTTCTAGGTCAATTACAACACTATAATTCGAATAAAGATCAATTTATTCCAAAACCTTGTTTTGGAATATATTTGTTTGTAAAATTCCACATCCCGATTATAGGAAAGACAATTTAAGCAAAGTTAGATCAATTTTAGACAAAAATAGTTATCCAAAAGAATTTTACGAAAAACTAATAAAAATACGAATATATAAAATATACAACACAAGCACTAAACAAAATCGTAAAATCTATCACACAATTCCATACATAACCGGCTTAAGCGACAAAATTAAATACGAATTTAAAAAATCAGACATAAATATTACATTCACACCAAACAAGAACAGACAGTTATTTAGAAATTTAAAAACTAAGATTAAAAAAGGTAATCAAAGTAATGTCGTATACAAATTAGAATGCAAAGACTGTGATAAATTTTACGTAGGTCAAACTATACAGTACTTAAAAAAACAACTCTATAATCATCAATACATTGTAACGCATAACATAACCGCGAAAATTGCTTTGTCTAAGCATTCTAAAGAATTACGACATAACTTTGATTTTGAAAATGTTAAGATTGTAAAAAAAGAAAATAGTTATAAAAAGAGATTAATATATGAAATGATATAAGTACATTAAAAAAGGAAACAAAGGGGTCAATTTTAGAACAGATATAGAAAATTTAAGTATTATTTATAATAATTTAATCGCCTAATCACGCCTAAATTTTATCAAATTAAGCTCTTGACTAGGTTTTTTGCCATGTTTTTCCCTAGTTCTTGAACAGAATTGTTAGAGCTTGACAAAAAAAATACATTGATATAAGGATCATTATTCTTATGATTATAAATTTACATTTAAAAAATATCTTAAATTGTCCACGATATTGTAAACGTAATCCTATATATCACTGAATTTCTTTGTCTGTAGATAATTTTGTTGATAGGCATGGCTAGTTGTTTATTAATTGACACGAATTAAATGTCGATTCTATTCCACTGACGAAGTTGTAATATAAAACCTAATTATATTGTAAAGGTTTTGGAATAAATTGATCTTTATTCGAATTATATATAGTGTTGTAATTGACCTAGCAGTGGAAAAAATATCAGGAAAATCTTGACATTTTAAGTTTTAACATACTGCAAATTACATAGTATAGAGCTCCAAATTACGAATTTGTACTTTTCAGAAGTCCGGATTTCCGAATTTTGATCGAAAAAAATTTTTGCAACACGAAAACAATTTTTATTTTAATTAAGATCTTTTCCAGGTACAAATGGTTTTCTCGAAGGATCCTGACAGGACTGATTTTTTCGTCAATTGGTGATGTTTGTTTGGTTTGGTCCAAAGATTATTTCCAATTCGGAATGGTATCTTTTGCAATCGGCCATATAAATTACATCACAGCATTCGGATTTAAACCTTTAGCATTTCGTGTAGGTCTCGTGGGATATGTATTGACATTCATATGTAAGTATTAAGTAAGTATAGTATTATAGAGAGAATAAAAATTCGTTTAGAAAGAATTATACTTTTGTATTCAAGTAGGAAAGTTACTGTGTATCTACATTAAAATGCGTGCTAAAATCGATGCAAAAGCATGCTAGTACATAAAATCGAAATGTATATACCGTGCAGAAGGTTTTTGATATTTTTATGAGACGCATATCGGATACTAGGCCAAGAAGAACATGTTCGCAAAATCAACAATTTATAAACTTAATGTTAATACACATTTCTATGTAGGTATAAGTTTTATTTCTAAGGGATTTATTTTTCTGGTTCTACTGCACTCGTTCTGACATTCAGGAACTTGAAGGCCAATTTATTTTTGTCAGTATTATACTTATACTATTTAGGTGTCAAGAACAATAGTTGCATATTTCTTGTGCTATATATAGTCAGATGGCTTAGTTCAATCACGTATTTTTCGATGCATTTTTAACATCGTCGTTGTCTAATATACAGGGTGTCCCTTAAATACATATAAAGCTTTAGGTAGAACTTTACCTTTATGGATGCTTAAAGCAAATTTACAAAAAAAAGTAGGTCTTTGAGTGTTAGTTTTCTTGCACGAGAGTGTTAAAATTGATATTACTTGAGCAACTCTAAAAAAATGGTATTTTTTTGGAAATTTTGTTGTAGTATGTCGGCTACCCGTTAATTTTACATAAATGCAAAGCCATCGCCAATGTTGCCAAGTGTTATAACTTATTATTCTTTAACTACGTCGTGTACGGAAAGTAAGCGTTATAGAAAGTTCATATTAGCGTTTTTGAGGATAGTATTTCTTACAGAAGCGTGCTACCTGAAGCTTTATAGTCATTTAAGGGACACCCTGTTATATATTTTTGGTTAAACAATGTCCTTTATCCCAAATGTGATACTTTCATCTTATTCAGCATGGTCAGTTACATATGTTTTCAAAATTTCAACGAAATCGGAGAGGTCGAGATTTTTTCAAAAAACGCAAGGGGTAGGTATGGAAAAAAGTGAGGATTTTTGGCAATTTTTGAAGGGCGAGCGATTACGTTCAAATTTTTTAATATATATGTAATTAACCATGCTGAGTACGATAAAAGTGTCAAATTTAGACGAATTGGCGCAAAAATGTTCATTTTCATGAATGTAAGTTCATGTTCATAATAACTGACGAGGCACTTCATAACCAGTAAAAGCAGAAATGACTACCTATACAAAACAAAATACCTGAAAATAACTGTTCTCACTATTGAAGATATAGGATTTTTTTCTATAAAAGGTGCCTGTCCTGTACGATGTTGCCATCTTGTGAGTATGAGCTTAACCGTTAACGCGAATTACATGTCGATGAGCTATCATGACTTAATACATAATCTATTAATGAAAAAAATTGGCAATAATGCGTAGGTACCGCCATTATTACGTGTATTGTTGACGTGCCTCGTCAGTTATCGTGAACATACTATAGCATCTAGGATCTCGAACCCTACCTGCTACAAAAAATAAAAATCGTCGTCAACCGAACTAAGAAAACGAATGATGGAAAAAAAATTATAAAATTTTTTAGAAACACTACCTGAGAGTCTGATGTTTTCAGGACCGCTCGACTGCTAAAGTAAATGTTCGAAGTTGCTATCGCCGACACGTATGCATAAATGAGAGCGCCGCAACAATGAATCACGCACTAGTGGTAACACGTCCTGTTCACGAATTCGCGCAATAGATTCGTAAATATTATTTCTCAAGTCATCGATATTATTTACTTCTCTGTTGTAAACCAAGTCTTTCAAATGTCCCAAAAAAAAAAGAAATCTAATGGATTTAGGTCCGGAGAACGAGGCGGCCAAGCTACCGGTCCTCCACGACCAATCCAAAAATCACCGAAAGTGTTATCTAGATAATGCCGCACATCTCGTCTAAAGTGTGACGGAGCCCGATCGTGCATAAAATACATTTGTTGGCGAATGTCTAATGGCACATCTTCTAGAAGTGGTTGCAGTTCGTTTACCAAAAAGTTTAGATAACTTTCCCCGTTCAAACGAGCCGGTAATAAGAAAGGGCCAATGATAAAATTCTTTATTAAACCGCACCACAAAATTATGGAAAATCGTCGCTGATGGTCAGTACGATATACCGCATGAGGGTTTTCTATTGCCCACACATGTCTGTTGTGAATATTTAATATGCCTTGACGTGAAAAATTTGCTTCGTCCGTAAATAGAATTTTACCTAAAAAGTTGGGATTGTCCGCATTTTGGTCGACTAACCACTGACAAAAACGCACTCGATGAGGGTAGTCGTCTTCCGAAAGATTAGGCACACGCTGAAGATGAAAGGGGTGAAGTTGATTTTCTCTTAAAGTTTGCCACACGGTAGACCGCGCTAAATTTACTGTACGCGCCATTTGCCTAGCGCTCACAGATGGATCATCTTCTACCATATTCAAAATTTCCTCTTCTGCGTCTACATTCCTCTGATTACCACCGCCAGGTCCTTGCTGAAATGTGACGCTTCCGGTATCTCGCATTCGTTGCACTACGTTTCTGAATGCGGTTGATGCTGGCACTGGCGATTAGGAAATAAATTGGCGTATCGTCGACGAGCAGCTCTTGCGTTTTGTCTACATTCTCCATATGTAAGAACCATATCACTTAACTCGTTGTTTGTATAATGATAAGGCATTTTCACAAAGGTTAAACAAAACTCACACGACATTAAGTAATAAACTGAAAATACTGATAAATTCTTATACAAATACATTTAACGGAACTATTAACTGTAAATTAATGTAAGTAGTTATATGTACGGTAAACGAATAAAAATACTGGCAAGGAACAGAATGCATTAACCACTGCAAACTGATAGACTAATGATATTGAAGTAGCAAGCGAGATCGAATAATCAACAGCTGTGCGTTTATAGGGATTAATGTGTAGCTCAGCAGAAAGTCGAATTCATCAATGACCTACCTCAATAATGTTGATTTCTTTTAGTGCTATCGTACTGCTGACGATATCATAAAGATCGGCTATTCACTTTTAACGCGTAAAGGCCCACCTAAAAACATTTGCTGATTTTTTAAATAATTTTTTTGTTAATATTTTTTTTTGTTTTATTCTGTTTCCTATGTTATATACAACTAGTATTTCAATTTTATAAGACAAGTATCCGAGCACCCCGTATATTTAAAATTTCAGCAGAGATTTTTGTAAAAAAACGCAGGTATGGAAAAAAATGGAGATTTTTGACAATTTTTGAAGGGCGTGCGATTTCGTTCAAATTTTGAATATATATATATGTAATTGACCGTACTTCACACGATAAAAGTGTCAGATTTGGACTAAACGAATTTTTTAACGAAAAAATATATAAATAACAGCTAGGATCTCGAAGGAACGGACACCATATCGACAAAGATAGTCTCGAAGCAATAAAAGCAATTAATTAAAAGATGTGATGTTTGGAGTTACCGGCCAGTCCGTGAAATCGCATTAATTTTATCTACATTACAAAAATTTCATGTATCTGAAGCTTTATAGGACCCTGTATATTAAACTAAAGGGACACAAGTAACATCCCATGTTATTGACATTCCATTTGTATATGTGATAATAAAATTCATAAATTAAATAATTGCAAATTGCTGCGTTAAATGTAATTTCTTTTTTAACAGACACAGTTTTGATGATGCCAGGACTGGATGGTGTTTTAATAGCAGGAGTACCATTATACAGCATTATTCTGTCGACTATGGTCTGGAGGGCTATTGCTAGATTGTACGATGAGGTAAATATGACACGTTAAGTTTTACTTCGAATACATCAACCTCGTACCTTTACAGCAAGTACGTACATGGAGTAAGCTGTTTACAGCGTTAGGAGCTATAAGTTTCGCTGTATCCGATGCCGTGATTGGAGTAGATAGATTTATGTTCAGAATAAATCAAAGTCAGGTAATAATCTCACAATCAGATATTTCAATATTATTATCGCAGGTACCAGTTTTAAAACAAATTCCTATGCAGGCGCTGGTAATGTTCACCTACTATGCAGCACAACTAGGTCTAGCTCTCAGCGTCGTAGATCCACGATATACGGCGATCAAGAAGAAGGCTCAATAAATTTACAAATTAGGCAAAAATAATAGTTAAATGGAATTCGCCAACGTTCTTCTGACTCATTATTTGTGTTAAGATACTTAGGTTATATTCGAAGATATTCTGAGTGTATTTAGAGATATAGGATGTTCCGAAACTAGTTGGTATTCGTATGATCTCCTACGATATGACGTCAAATTTAAGTTAAATCGATTAAAGATTCCTATTCAGTATTCTACCAGATATTTGTATTGGTTTAACGATTAGTGTTAATTAGCGTTTTTTATCCGTTGTTTTACATAATTTTATTACCTTTACTTACAAACATGGACAGCAATTTAACAGGTTGTATCAAAGCTTTGAAAGGTATTATGGTGTAGCTAAAAATGACATTAGTATATTAGGCAGTTATATCACATAACAGGGTTGCTACAAAACGATTTCAAAATATGATTATGTTAGTGTGGTAGGTGGTGTTAAAATAAATTAATATTTTGATTATTAAATGTCTTAAAACTAAAAGCAAAAAATATCTATATATACATATCTGTTTTAGTTTACTAACGGATCAAACGTACTGAATTCAATATATGTAGTATGTATCATCTCAATTAAATTAGTTTCCTTGATTGATAGCACAATATAGGACAACAATTTGTTAGCAACGATCTAATTAGATAAGTGGTATCGGTAGATTGATAGGAAGTCCCAAGATCTAATTATGGATAATAAAATTAAAAAATGTATCAACCCTGTTAAAATAGCAAATATAACTAAAAGAATGACAGTATCATTAGGGGAAAATGGGCCACTTTGAGACGGAAAAAGTTTTTGGTTTATTATCACATTAATTTTTAAAGATAATGGAATAAACATATTTTTCTCTACTAATTAGCTACACGTTAGTCTAGAAAAATCGAAAAATATAACAAATCGTGATCTTGTAAGGAAGAATTAAATTTTCTTTTTTTTCTGTCATGTCTCATAGTGGCCCGCAACGTGGGCCACTATGAGACATGATGAAATATAGAAAGAAATTAAAAAATGTAAAGAAAACCTTTATTCAACACTAACTTTTAATAGAAAATATTGAAGAACAATAGACACTGAGACTAAAATATAAAAACACTGACAAATTTTTTTAGCGTATGTTCAAATTATTAAAATTAATTTCAAATTTGTAGTAAGACTGCAGTCTTTTGGTTTTTCCCAGAACAGATGGCAACGGTAAAATCAATTTTATATCTTTAAGTGGAACAACTGCAACATCAGGTTCGGACGGAAAAACAAAATGACCCCCGACCTTTGCAGATTTTCTTAAAAAATTGACTCAACGTCGTTTGTTGATTTCAAAAGTCTCGTCACCTTTCCTACATAAAATATGTTATTTTTAGCTTTAAATTACACTAACACAAAATTGTCGGTTTCCGGATCGTTATGAAGCTCTTCAAATCCGGAAGGTTCATCTTCCGGAATTCACTCTGTTGAATCATTAGAATCGGCGAACGATATTTTTTCTTCATCATCATCAGAAGTCGAATTTTTTTTTGGGATAGATTTTCTTTTTCCTCCAAATATATTCTTACTAGCAGCTTGTTTCTTGGACTCTTCTAGTTTTCGTTTTCCTTCTAGTTTTCGTTTTCGGTTTTCCTTCTTTTGCATGTATTTAATTTGTATCTTTTCTTTCTCAATGGTATCGGTAGGAATACAACTGGTACCTTTTTTACGTTGGCTATTTTTCGGTTTTCTCTCTCCTGCTTTGGGGTATCCTTGAAATGCTTCAGAACTTATAAAAATTTGCGAGTTCTCCTCGCCAAGCGAATGTTTAGTCAAGCGAAGTGTTTCGGATGATGTTGATGCAAGTTGGTCATCAGTATTGGAAGAATCTAATATTGTGATTGTATTTTTGGCTCTTCCGTTTGCGACATCTGGAGTTTATAAAATACACTAATTAAAAGTATTTATTACTTGCTGCAGACGTGGGCCACCATGAGACAGTGTCTCAAGGTGGCCCCGTGAATATGTCTCATGGTTGCCCATTTACACGTTCTTCAAAAAATTTAACTTGGTTAGGTATAATATAACTTTTCTAATAAATGTGTTACATTGAAAAGAAAGCTTATTAACCAACCTTAAAATAAGTATGAATATCTTACCTTTATCCTTGAATTTTGTCTCCACACAAAGAATCGTAAAAAATCGCGCGAAAAAAGATTGAACACAACAACACCCTACTTTGACACAAGCTCAACTAAGAGTGGTCTGACGGCGTAAAGAATTTTATTAGTAAATCAGCACATGGGGTATAGTTTACTACACGACTAATAGATGGCTATACCTTACCTAACCAGAAATATTTCAATGTCTCATCGTGGCCCATGTCTCATGGTGGCCCATCCTACCCTATAGCAGTAGTTTATTTTACGATTAAATAGGTAATGCCTCGGAACATTCTGTTTCTAATTACATAATGAAATAATACACATGACTAGACTTAAACTTTAAAAGTTCGTAATAGTTAAGTAGGTATTTTCCTAATAGACTAAGTTATGTACTGCCCTATATTGTAAGTAACCTTCAATATATTAGAATACTTCGTTGTAATAAATGTAATGCTGATTACTGATGTCGATTTTAGAATAAACGTACGTATCAGTCTTCCCACAGCATCAGCAAGATCGTATATTTTGTAGAATGTAGTAGTTGTAGTGATTCGAGTTTTTTGTACGATTGCATGATCTGATTCATGCTAGATTGTTAAGTAGTAAAGAAAAAAATTGAAGGAATTAAAATTTCGAGAAGTAAAATAGTTTGTCTTTCTTATAATTGTTTGACCCGCCTTCCTATTTGTAAATGCAAAAAATTGGTGACAAATATATGAGAATAGTTGTATGAAGTAGCGCAACAGGATAGTGGTATGCGTTTTATTTACCGCAGAAGACGGCATAATTAAGCTTAGTATAGTTATGAATTTAGCTCAGGTTTTGGAGAGCTGGGTCACCCAAACATACAAATCAGTTTACGTAGTTTGCTTAATTTCCAGATGATAATAATATACAAGGTGTGAAATGAACAGTGTCGGAAAAATAAACAGTATAAAACTAAAATCACGAGAAATCCACTATTAGTAACCTTGCTGAAGTTACGCAATATATAAGCTGCTGCATAGACTCGCAAGAGCAGGTGGATGTGTTATACACCGACTTTGCCAAAGCTTTTGACACGATCTATCACGGCATATTGTTATCCAAACTTGCTTAGCTGGGTTTCCCAAGCGGAATCACTGACTTGATAGCTTCCTACCTTGACAATCGTTCGTGTTACGTCTGTTACAATGGTTATGACTACAATATTTACTGCTTGTTCCGGCGTGCCGCAGGGCTCCGACTTAGGACCGATATTATTCAATGTTTATATTAATGACTTACTGCATAGGTTGGAATGTAAGGTATTAGCATATGCGGATGATTTGAAGATCTATAGATTAATAAAACCACCATGTATTTCACCACCATCAACAATTTTTGACTTGTCTGTTAAAAGTATTGACGAGCCCTTTTTAGTTGTAATAGTCATTTATATAAGTAAAATAAAAAGTAATATTCAAAGAATAAAAAAATAAATACTAAATAGTGCTAATAAAACATATAAAAACAGTACTTGTTTGGTATTCAAAATGTTAATTGAGTATTTTAATAGAAGAAATTGTGGGGTATTTCTGGTAAATTTTAGAGCGCCATGTTGAGAATTTCGCTCGACAACTGTTGGCAATACTGGGGCTGATCCTTCTTTCCTTGTTCCATCGCACCTTCTTTGCCTCTTCCCATCCTCTTCCTGTCATTT
>SMLS01062279.1:0-23225 GCA_004785975.1 Popillia japonica | reverse complement strand
ATGCTGCGGGTTGGATCTCATCCTATCTTCAAGCATCCCGGTCTTCCATGGAATACCTCAAGGATCTGTGCTAGGTCCTCTGCTATTTAATATGTACACTAATGACATGTATAGCTTTGTTGCAGATATTTTAATTTTTATGTACGCCGATGACACCATATTAGTAGTAAGTGACAACACTGTTAATGAAACAGAAAGAACTGCTACTTTGGCAATGTATCGTTTACATCAATGGTTTTTTGCTAACAAACTAAGTTTAAATATTGAGAAAACAAACTTCTTACTGCTCCATACTTACCAGAAACGCAGAATATTACTTGCAGTATAATCATTAATAACAACCCAATACGGATTCCTGCAAACCAATTTTTGTTTCTCTTGGAATTTTAACACTACCACCACTTTATATTTTAGAAGCACTCTGTTACTTTCATGAACATAAATCTTTATATATAAAAAACAAAACTGTTCATAACTACAACACCCGACGAGCAAGTGACTTTCATATGCCAAAGTCAGAATTATCTATCACCAGCAAAGGTTTAGAGTATATGGGCAGAAAACTTTACAATAGGCTGTCAAATGATTACAAACAGCAGAGGCAATTCAAAAAGCACGTAAGAGAAATGTTAATAAAAGAATGTTACTACAGTATTGAGCAATTGTTAAAGTAATAAAATGATTAATTTATTGTTGTTTAATTAGAAGAGATTTAGTTAGGTAATTTTTTTTTTCTTCAGTAGTTTAATTTTTGTTTTGTGGTTTGCTTTCATTATGAATACTACTCCTTTTTCTTATCCTTTGTTTTAGTAGGTAATTTCTTAGTTTTTAGTGTTGGGTTTTCTAACAGTTACTTTGTAGACGGGTATTTAGCTTGTTCTATTGTATTGTATTTTCTTTTGCTTAGTTTATGACTGATTCTATTATCATTATGGTACTTTAAATCAATAAATTTTTATTATTATTATTATTACTCGTAGCATAGGCGCGCGTCGTTAAGGTGGCTCCCGATGTACTGCCGCTGGAACAGGACCAAGTCTTGCGGTCTTTAGTCATTATATCAATACATCTCACTTTTAGTTTTATATCCCAGTTTGTGTGTTCCACATAGCGTGTTTCAATAGAGATTAAAATGAATCAGTGGTTAACGCATGCCTAGCTACATAACACAGATATAATAAAATCTTTCGCAGAATTTACGCTAACTCAACTTTAGTAGTACTGATCCAAAGAAGCTGAGGAGACCCTCTGCTTACTAGTGTAGTGAGAAGTTAGCAAATACTTAAATAGTTACAGTAAAATTATGGAGACATAAGCAAATAAGTTATCCAACATATACAGGGTGTCCATGGATATGTGGGCAATATCTCGGATACATAAAGTTTATGTAGAAATAACACTGTATGTCTGTATATCTTTTTTTGCTAGGATATTCAACCCTAAACATAGAGTTGGCTAGGTGGTGTTTTAAATGCAATTATGTATTGCCTTCTCTTTCATCCAATTTTAAGGTGTGTACGTTTTTTGCGTTTCAATAAGTGTTTTACTATTCTTTGGACCTTAAGTGAGAAAAATGTACTCTTAATGGATTTCTATAAACTGCTCTGTTTCCGAGAAAAAATAAGTTTAAGGAAAATAGGTAACATTTTATTCAATATGCATGAGAATCTAGGTACTTAAAAGGATTGTTTATAAAAATTAATAATATGGCTCCACATTAGATCATTGGATTCAAGTACACTCTTGCATACGTCGAATTAAAGATTCTCTAACGCGCCTTAACACCTCAGCGTTGATTTGCTTGCAGTGAAAAGTAATTTTTTCTAGTAGTTCCTCCCTGGTTTCTACTGGAGTGGAATAAACTAAATTCTTTAGATGTCCCCATAGATAAAAAATCTAATGGATTTAAATCCGGTGAACGAGGAGGTCAAGCAATAGGTCCTCCTTGCCCTATCCACCTGTTTCGTCGCGTTTCTAGTGGTAAATTATTTTGCAGAAACCCCAAGTATTGCAAACCATTTAATCGTCTGCGTAGCACAAGTGAGCCCAGTAAATTTTCTCCTATGATTCCGGCCCAGACATTAATTGATTGAAATTGATGCTGATGCCTTGAAACAAATGTAGCAAGGGGGGTTTTCATCAGCCCATACATGCAAATTATGCGCATTCATTACCCCATGTTTGGTAAATCCTGCTTCATCGGTGAAAAGGATTCAACCCATAAAGTTCTGTTTAATTCTATGCTATTCTAATAACCAATTCGAAAATTGCACTCTAGCAGGAAAATCATTTTGATTTAGATCGTGTATTTTTTGAAAATGGAAAGTTGTTTCTTTATGACATTAAGAACTGTAGATTTGCAACAATTATACTCAGCAGCAAGCTGTCTTACACTTGTGGATGGATCTTCAAACACGGCATCTAAAATGTTTTCCTCTAAACGAACAGTAGAAGTAGATTTTAATGCTTTAATGATTTTAATGAAATAAAATGTTACCTATTTTCGTTAAACTAATTTTTTCTCGGAAACAAAGCATTTTATAAAAATCCATTAAGAGTACATTTTTCTCACTTAAGGCCCAAGGAATAATAATAGTTATTGGAGAGTAAAAAACCTACACACCTAAAAATTGGATGGAAGAAAAGGCAATACATAATTGCATTTAAAGAACCACCTACCCAACTCTATGTTTAGGGTTGAATGTCTCAGCAGTGGTGCACCCTAGCAAAAAAAGATATATAGACATACTGTGTTATTTTTACATAAACTTTATGTATCCGAGATATTGCCCACATATTCATGAACACCCTGTATAGATAAAGATATTTCACAAGGAAGTGCTAAAAGTTTTGTTATAGAAAAATTTAACATTACTGTAAAAGTACATTGTAAAAAAAGATGGTAATTTTAATTCTTCATAAAAATGCAAAAATTACAGAAGATAATTACATTTAAATTAGTTGTAAACATAGCATATTAACTTTACTGAATATCAGGTATTACCATCAAGATGTTTCAAGCCTGATATGAAGAGTGTTAAAAACGAACACGACAGAAGCATTTCTATCGCTAGTCATATTTGAAAAGTGCAAGATATATCCAAGTAGCATAAAAAGAAATATTTGCTCTTTGTAGAGAGGGCAGTTCTGCATGCTGTATTGCTTATCGAGATTAAACATTGCAGCTTTTGCTATATAAACTTCGTATTCTATAGCATTGTGACAGCATTACTGCATCCTAAACAATGTTACGCTGTTAATTATGTCCCAACAGAAAATCTTCTGAGTCTTGTCGCAAGTGTCACCTTCAAACATAAGACCCTTGATTATCGGGTTGTTCGAAAAATAATTTCTTTTTCTTTTATGCGAAAATGAAAGACAATTTTCATATAGAGAATAAATATTTTATTAAATTATATATTGTCCATTTTGGTCCAATACCTGTTGTCATCTTTCTGACAGTAGCATGATTCCACGCTGATAAAATGTTTGTTCTTTGCTGACAACAAACTGACCAGGTGATTTTTTATCTTCTAAAAACCGTGTAAACAGTCTAAAAAAATTTAGAAACCGCAGGAAATAATAATCAGTAGGTGATTGATCTGGAGAATATGGTGGACGTGGCACTGTATCCTATTCAACATTTTTGACGAGTTACCAAACTTGTCTTGGTCGTGCATTACCTTGGTGAAACACTACACATTTTCTGTTGATCAATTCTGGCCTCTTTCTTTTGTATAAATGAATCATTCACTTTGTCCACCTCAACTTCAAAGTTAATCGTTGTGTTGATAGTACCACCTTCTTTACACCATGATCTCTTACGTTTTACATTGTTGTAGACAACCCATTTCTTGTCCCCAGTGATGTTTCACATGGATCATTTTCTCGGCGTTTGAAAAGCAGATCACAGACATCAAAGCAACCGCACAAATGTCTTCCCTTGAGATCATAAGGGACCCATATCTAGAGCTTTAACATTAAAGCTAGACCTTTCAAGTGGTCATGAACAGTTGAACTTGATAAATTTAATCGTAGTATTGTGTCTTTATCAGCTTCATCTGGCCTTCAAGAACATGTCTTCTATTCTATGCACATCGACTATTTTTTTCTTGTCTGAACAGCATTTTTACCTTTCTATAGTAAAACAGCTGAGCAACAACTGAGTGAAACAGATGAGATATCGTGATTAGTGGCACGTGATATAATTTTACGTTTTTATGTTTTCTATAACTCTATACTTCTATAACAGTGAACGAACTGCTACTGAAGAAGTATGTAATATTATTACTCCTATTTATTTTCAAAAATATGACATAAATCTCATCTGGGTTTAACTCTCATCTTCAAGTGACTTCACATCTTATGAAGATAAATAAAATTACTCCATTTATTCACTTACCTATAACTTGACAAAAATTAGGTATTCGTATTAATAGTTTTTAAACGTATACAAAACCTTTGTGAAACACGCATTAAATTACCAATAAACTAAGACACAGTAAAAGCGTTGCCGTAACTCAACACCCAAGCCATATCGTGTTTCCTTCGTCCTAGTCGACATCTCTCTTTCTTCGTCTTTCCCTTCCGATCTTTAGTTCGCAAACATGTGCAGACCAAATTGTCCTTGTGACATTGGTGTGAAAGACCGCCTCTGTCGAATCACTCCTGCCGAAACGAAAAGGATGCCGTCAGTGGGCCTCCGAAGGCCGGTACCTTTTGATGTCCATTGTCCAGTTATTTGTTACTCCATGTGAAACTGAAATCGTAAAGCCAAGGGATAATTTTATTTGTTCAGATTGTGTCGGTCCGTACTTTTATATTCTTCGTAATGTGGCTGCAGGGATTACTACCATCCCCAGAGAAAAAGCTTTATCGTTAATATGTAATTATGCCATTGTCGTTCGAGATTTTCATTTTATGGCTGCTTATAAAGATTAGTTATACAGGCAATTGTCGTTTTTTTTTGTGTTTATTACTTTACAGCCCTTAAAAATCTAAAACTATCACATCAGTCGTGTATACGTATGCACCACTAAACGTAGACCATTGATTGAGTTACAACAAAATTTAAAATCTACAAAAGAAACAAATCTAATGTATCTGCAGTTCGTCTATATGTAGAGAGCGTATTAATACATAGACAATGGAATATACAATCGTGGAGTAAATTCTATAATATCAAAAATGGCTTTGCCGAACGGGATTTTGAGCGTTTTCGGGATTTATGGGTTAGCACACATTAAAATTATTACCTATTTTATTTCAAACGTAGTTTTAACATGCTCAAAATAGGTAAATTAGTTCAAGCTTGTCCTTCCATTCACATCCTGTCCCTATGAGGTATTACAAGTTGACGTTTTTAATTTCTACATCATTGAATGCGTCTTAAAGAAACTCTCACCACCCATGCTGAAGACCAATACCAATGTTATAATCATACATTATAGTCAGTTCCGTAGTTAAGATATTGGCTTTCTAAGACAACATGTATGCCTCCACAAACTTTTAGATGAGCAAATTTGTTAGTTACATACAGCCAGTACGATGCCTCACTAAATCAGAAACTTGCACTTAATTCTGCAGGCAACACAAGGCTGCTCTCAAAGTGCGTGACTCTCTCTTCTGGTATGCTGGCTTATGATAAACGGTGACGATAGCAGATTTCAAGGTTTTTTGCTATGCGAATGACATTTCAGTTATTACTACAGAAAAACTTGATAACATCATACCCAAAGGGATACTAAATGCCATAAAGCTTGCTAACGTGATGAACCTTTAAAACCTCCTGCTGCCACGGCATTGATTGATTTCGTTTAACTCAAACAGATTAGTTCCCCTGCTCTGGTTTATGAGCTTATTTGGTAAATTTTTCTCCAACAGCAATTTCAATGCGATTTGCATAGCAACTCTTCGTTAACTTACAAAGAGAATGTGGGAGGCACCTAGACAGCCATGTCCTGTTAATAGACACGTTACCGCCCTAAGTTAAATCCAGTTGGCGACACAGACTTAACAGCACACAGGTTTGTGTAACATTTGAACATTTGAAATATCGTGGCGTATCTCCACTCATCCCAATTCAAGGAAGCTTTGTAGGGTTTGTCATAGGACATCCTGGCGGTTGCTATTATGTCACTGCCCATATCAAAAATTCGGTTTCTGTCTACTGTTTCTTTACTTTTGTGAACCGACCCATGCTAGATTCTCCAATGGTCAGTATTTCTCAATCTGTACGCTCCCATTCTTGTCGCTCCCATGATAAAAATATCAAGGGAAGGTGGGTTTAGCGTGGTAACTTTAAGGTTGCTCACATTCTGATCCCATCTGAATAATGTCACGTACAAAAGTATCAATAACTTCTGGGCATTTAGAAGAACGTTTGAGTGCGTGCACATCTATTGCATAAACCAAATTAAAGTAGTACTTGCACATCTTGTGTAGGGTGCTCTTGCATATGGGAACAAGAATTCTAAAACTTTTCGACAACCAGAAAATGCACACTTCTCCGGATAAAACAAGACAAAAGTGTATGACCCCAACCACTGCGATAAAGGTACTGCTAGGCAGGGCCTCTTTATAGTAGTGACAGAGGTACCAAAAGCAGGACTTAAACTTAAGGCAAAACCAGAGGTAGGATCAATAGGTACTTTAAGAGCATTATTCAATGCTTGAAGTTGCATCTTTACTTCTAGACATTGTAACGAGTAGAAGCTCCATCGGCAAAATTTGAACTTGTAAATTGATATAGACAGCAGTGAATTACTAGAAGTTTTGAGCTACAGATTAAGTTTATGAGAGATTCTGAGATGGCTCACCACATGTCCATGCCCACTGACTGGATTCATCCAATAAGAGTTTGAAATAGGAGGCTGACTAGGAAAATGTCTAACTGTGTGAGTTAGATACCTAATGATATTACAGTAGCTACAAATGATATCACTGCAGAAGTAAGTATAGCAGAAGGTATCGAACTCGACGTAAGGTTTAAATTTTGTAAATACAGTAGAACCTCGATTATCCGTGCTCCACGGGACCGCCCGAGGCACGGATAACTGAAAAGCACGGATAATCCGCAAGTTTTCTTACATAATATATGTACATATGTATATATGTGTATTTATGTATGTATGAACATATGTACTAAAAAGACAATAGAAAAAAATAGGTCTCATAAGTTCAAACTAACTTTTAATTTGTATAAAAAATATAACATAACAAAAAATAGAATTCTACTTAAATAAACTTTTGCACTAAGTAAGAAAAATAAAAACTCTACGTAAGTGTATATGTTAACTTGCATTTATATAAAGCGGATATATGTATATATAATAGGGATGTTAGTTATGCTTTTGAAAAAAAGTCAGTCACTTTGGTCTGTGATAAAATTCTTTGATCTTTTTTAATCGTCTGACGTATTTTGCGCAAGTTCAAAATGTCGATAATGTCCGAAGATTCTCGTTGCTCAACATAGTCTAGTAGAACGTTGACAGCTTCTTCAGCCTGTTGGTTAGTTACTCTTTTGACTGATACTGTCCCATCACTTTCTTCATTTTGACTCTCATTTTCGGATGAGTCAGGTTGTGACGTACCGGGCTGATTCAAAACTTGTATGACAATATCGTCCTCATTGAAGAGTTGATAACCCGGCTCATTTTTGTCACACTAAGTCCACCTTTCAACTTCAGTATCATCAATTTCTTTGAATGAATCGGCGCTGCGAACTAATTCAGTTGTTTTCTTGCAACATATTGAAATCCGGATCATAGAATCATGATCGCAAAATCATGATTAAAAGTTTTAAGCGAAAGAACACAGCTACTATTTCGATAATAAAACTTCAAAAATAGTTTCAACAAAGGGAAATCATGGCACGGATAATCCGCAGCCCGTATAACCCGCGCACGGATAATCGGGGTTCTACTGTATAAACAACCATATAAATTGCAATACTAATACTTGCAGACTAATTAAACTAGAACTGTGTATCGTTTATCATTAATTGATTAGCTCGATGTCTTTGAAAAACAAATTGTGATTAGATCCGTTTCTAATTGTTTACTTTTTCTAGATTTTTCTACTTTTAGAATATGTTCATTCACCTATTAGTAATTCAATATTATTTTTGTCGCCTTTTTATTCTTCTTCTATACTATTATACTTACTTAGTCAAATCAAAAGAAATAAAATAGAATAGTAAAGTAGTAAATAGTAACATGTTTCAACACCTCGATAAAAGCCCTTTGTAACCAAGGTCCCATGGTGTAATGGTTAGCACTCTGGACTCTGAATCCAGCGATCCGAGTTCAAATCTCGGTGGGACCTCACAAAGTTTTTATTTTTGTTTTGAAATTATCGATACACAGTTTGCAAATTATGCGATTCTAATAAAAAAATAAAATATACTTATTTCTTTCTCTCAAAAATATATTCTAGAAGTATACATTTTATTGATCGATGGAGCTATGTAAAGGAACCTTAATAGAGAAGTAAAATTATGGTTATAGTCGTAAAGAATTAAGGTAAACAGTAATTACATTTCATGTAAGCAATCTCTTGAATAATTCGTGTATAATTTTCATATTATTTGAAATTCTGAATACTAAGCGTGCACAACTACAAATTTATTGAAAGTCGATGTAGTAAAGCTCAAAGCTTCCGAAAGTCGTTTGTTCCTAGAGCCTTATTAAATTTCTTTTGTTTATTTTAGGCGAGTTAAATTTGTATAGCCGAGGCTAGTTAGATCCCGTCTAATATTATTCGACAGTCTATAATTACTGGATGCTGGGCAACGGAAGATTACCAATGCCTATTTACCAGGTCTGAAGTTTTCGGACGGTTTCTTATTTTTATACACGAAGTGTGCTATGTAATTACTAAAGGAGCAGGTGATGAATATGATACCTGACGCGGTAAAAGATTATCACCTAGCCAGATTACTCAAGGCTTCTTGTTGAAATGATCTGCTATTATAACCTTATTTCACCCTATAATTTATGATACCTCTGTTGGTTATAGTGAGAATATTTTATTTTAATTTTACAATTGATTACACCCTGTGAGAAGGTACCTGAGGCGGCGAAGTGTTTGTCGAAAAGTTAATGTTTGTTTTCGGTTGGACGGCGTTTTACGCAGATGGTGTAATCATGTTTCGTTCATTTTTACAAGGGGCACACTAAACATACAACAATTGTAGAGGTAATCATACGTTCGAATTCATGGACAAACTTTGCAGTACCATTAACTTTGAGTTCATTGATGCTTCTAGATCCCGCAATTTATGATTTATAGGACATAATAATATATTGCAGAATAAATATAAAAAGGCACTGACATAAAGTATTACAAGTTGATATTATCGAAAGGACGTCCCTTGTGTACTCATGAACATTATCTGCTCTTCCCTTCCCCTAAAATTTTATGGTTTTAATGGCTGGCATCAGATTTTCCTTCACGATGTCCTAAATACAGTTATGGATATTTGTGTTCCACATCTAAGTATATGACTCGGAGTACATCTAATGGCTATCTGAAACAATGCAATAAAGCTTATAGTTTCCAAATCAAAATCTGAGATACCATTTCGATTGTGACTGACCTAGAATTGACGTCATTTGTAAAAAAAAACGAATAGGCTGTTATGAACGTATAATATATAGGTAACTTATTTTGGTTTGTGTAATGAATGTATCTTGGAATTTATATCATAAACCAGTTCTGCAGAAATTGACCGCAACACCAGTGAGAACTAAATTTTGGTTGACGGCTTTGTTTCCGATTTCAGTCATGTACTTGGGTTCTACCTACATGGTCTTTGTTTGATTTATTAGTTGCAGACACATTATCATGACGATTCCGATCCAAAGCTACTTGCTTCTCCTGCCGCCTCTTTGTATTCATAGCTGGTGACACTCTGGTCAAGAGGAAAGCCACCTTTGTCGCCGGAAAATGAATTTTGCAGCTACTCCACCATACAACAGATAAGCATTACGAGCCTTCTCAACACGTATGTATTATAAATAGGCTGATTGAGGATTGGAACCGAAAAGCTTTGCATCGTAGATATCCAGCCCTAATAGATCAAGCACATATCCACAAAAAAATATTAGATACTTAGTAGATTAATTGACTCCAATATCATGTTATCGCTACTAAATATCAGAAAACATATTACAAAAAGTTCACTTACTGCTATTCCCATGAGAACCAATTACCAATAAGATTTAGATGCATTTAATTTTAGACCATGCAAATTTTGCGAGTTTATGTTAAGCTGATGTTCAGGGTAAATATCACAGAATAGCTAAATGTTAGTATTATCAGGGTAAGCATACATTTTTCAACTCTCTGAAATTATATGAAACTTGCTTGTATAAAAAATAGAGAAGAAGAAAGAATCGAATACAGTATCTTGAGGAAAATGCTAATAGAGCTGAACTGCCTAAAAAATGTGACGTTCCCCGTTGACAGCGAACTGCTAAAGATAGTGAAAATCTAAATACATTTAAGAGATTAATTATTAAGTATGTTCTAGATAAATATTAATGTAAATTACATGTAATAATATTAGCTACTGCTAAATAAAGTTCTATTCTATTCTATTCTATTCTATTTTACAGATAATCAGAACCTATTCACTGATACCTAGGTACCTACTACAAAACCGCTAAGAAAATTACATGATCTAGAGTGTCAAAATATTTACCGAAATCTAAGTTTATCAAAAAGGCATGTTTACTTTGTCAATAATTCTGAAGATATGACCCAAAAATCCAAACTATTCTGTAGTGCAACTACATCCACGTTTAAAACCAAACTTATAAGAAAACAATCGGCAGTATACTTATTGGCGTACATTTCAATTTCTTCGGTCGAGAAATTTTAGAAGAAGAGGAATAATGTGTCTTCTGTTTCGGCAATCCTGTACGTCAGCAAAACTGTACTGATTTCCAAACGCGAATTAATGATAAAAGTGGTGTAATGAATTACGAAAGAGCAACATAACTCATTCAAATAAATACTTCGAGCGTCAGTCCCTGTGGCAATCAAGGGATTTGTTACATGGTACCTAGTCTTTCAACTTGTCAAACCAAAGAAAAGTCAAACAAAGCAAGTACTTGATTAGAGAAACGACTGTTGTAAAAAGCCAAATCAGTTTTACTATATCCACCCAAACTATCCCCATCACCATACCAAACAAATGCTTTCTGTGTTTTATATATCGCAGAAGTAGTGTATGTAATTGCAAAGGAATTTGTAATAATTTATAATGTTCATTTTGTAATAACTCTTTGGGGCCAGCCAGGATCAGTTTCTTCGTGGTATCAATTAACGATACTAAACGAGAGATGTTCATCTACAATTTGAAACATGAAATTGTAACTGCACAACATTGGCATAGAACTCAGTAATAATTAAAATATTTATATTAAAATTTGCTATCACTGACGACTATTTTAGTTCACAGCTATTTTGCTTCATTTTTGTTAACATTTATCAACGATGGTAGGTACATACTAAGCAATTACAAAACTAACTGCCCCTTCTCCACTACGTCCCGTTCTGGGTATTTCCTCTATTCTTCTTCTTCCGTTGTAACCACTCTTGGGGCATCTTCCGATTTGTGGTAGGGTTCAATAGATCAACCAATTTCCTCAATATTTGTATTTCTTAATTTTTATGCCGGCTAAGTATGCCAAATTGAGTAAGTAACCAATATTAGAGCCCTAAACAAAACAATCATCATGCGTGCAGGCTATTGGAATAACTTCATGAGTTACAGATTCCTGAAGCAGCGTCATTTGTCTTACGATCGTGCCAGTTTTTCAATGATGTATGCCTTCTCAAAACGATACATAAACTATACACTTGTTGTGAGTCAATTGGAATATGCATCTATGGTAAAGGTACCACATTACATCCACCTCCAAGTTAGCATTGAAACAGTTCAACGCCGTTTCCTAAAGTTTCTGCCTTTTGAAATAGATAAACAGTATCCTGTCAGTGGTATTGACTACGAATCCATATTGCAAGGCTTGGGGTATGATCGTTGGAACACCGTCGGCAGGTGTCTGAGTGAGATTTATTTGGAAGGTTGTTCGTGGCAGTATGGACTCTTCTGATTTGCATTCATTTATCGATTTCCTTGTAGGTACCTCGTTTATTTTTGAGCTCATTTACCTTCCCATTACCTTTCCCTCGAACAAATTTATTATTCAAATCACCCTTAGTTACAATCTGCCCCAATACTGATCTGTTGTATGAGGATAAATTTGTTGATGTTGTTGATAAACTATCTTAGTTCTTTGTTTATAAATTTTGTACTCTTGTCTATGTACACTCTCTTTCTAAAGTAATGTCTCCCCCAGCTAACGGGTTCCTATCAATAAAGTCTTCCAATGGACGTACTCTAGCCGTCGAGCGACCTCGGTTACCCAGCATTGCTATACCGAGGTCTCCCGACGGCTAGAGTAAAAGGTATTAACGTTGCACAATAAATCATTGTTATTAGTGCATGCTAAAATTCAAAACTATCTGTTACTACACATTGTGAAAATTATACAATTATAATCAATCTGGCGTAATTACCACTACACTGCCGTGGTACCTCTTTGCATTTTTTCTTTGCATATTCTTTTTCTCACATTAAATATAATATGACAAAAAACGATGATAAGGATATACCAAGGACTTATTTGAGAGAATACTCTTTTGAAAATGCGGAAAGTATTTGCACAAATACTAACTTTTCGTCAAGCGAAAAGACTGCACAAAATAGAATCAAAAATAGAAAGCCGTCTTGTCAGTCAGCTGCATAAGTTGAATTTTGCCTGCTTTATTGCATAGAGGGGAAGATTTCTGGACAAATCATTTCGCAAATGAGAAGTCAATAATAAACCTATACCAAATGGAGGTGTATAAATATAAAATTGCCAATGTGAATTATTATTCACATCGCCATTGTTCATAATATCAACTTCAGTGGTCGATTTTCTGTATGTATGTGGCCAAGGATTTGTTATGAAGGTGTAGGTGTAGAAAACAGCAGACTAAATGGACAAGTATCTTCCAGCTACACAAGATCTGAAATTAAAGTCAGTTCTTCATAGCTATAAGACGTCAATCATAGATCAACACTTGATGTAAACATTTAGCAGATGTTACGTACCGATAACATCGTTTGTAAATTACAGTACGTACGACTATGTTCTTTCAAGGTGTTACGTTTATGTTCTACAGTTCCTAAATCATCAATCACAATTGGCCACAAAGAAGAAGGAGAAGACACTAATTAACAAGAGAGATATTATCATACATCTTATATAATCAGAAAGCATAGATACATATATCGTGCTATTGACTTATTTTTCATTAACTTACAATTAGTAGGTTGTCTGAAATAGTGTTGGTTCTCATTTTTTAACTGTTGTAGTTGATTAAAGATTTTATAGCTATCGAAACGGGCGTTAAGTTTACTTGATATTCAATCGCAATTTCTTTTAAGAAAATTATCCAGTATACTTTACATTTCTGGACAATTTGTATACCAAACAACAGTGTGGTAATTTAAAAATTATGACTATTAGAAATATATTCCTATTACTCAGTTGATTCGAATATCAATCTATATTTTTAAAATGTTTTTTGGTTAGTCATAAATTATATTCAAAACTCGTAGGATACAATTCTTTGGCTTACCGATACCTCACTGTCGCACACAGCATGCAACCAATTCATAGTGAGTATGATTTGCTGGAACTAACATTTGAATTTCAAAACGTCGTAAAATGACCGCCGTATCCTAATAGCATGAAATTTAGTGGAGGCATATCGAATTAGCAAAATTTTATTTAGACAGATTTTACCTCAACAACTATACAACGTTTTGTGTTTTAATTAATATCAGTGTAAGTACAGTCTGCTGTAAATAGATTTTGACTTTTTTTTTATAAAAATTAGCAAACATAATTAATACGTGTAGGTGAATATGTATTGGATATGGTTCGTAGAATTACTTCCTGGAAAATCCCTCTCTCGATTTCGTTGAAATATATCCGTGACTTTACATTGTAAATCTCCGAGAAGGTTTCAGAGAATTTTCCCAAAACTGCGGTTACACCAACTCTAATCGTCTAAAATATGGGCAGCAATAAATTTTAATTACTGTGACTAAATTTTACCGTCACTGCTTGGAGTTAAATTTATTCATTTTCGATCAAAGATTTCTTCCAAATAAGCAAATTTAATAAAGGTGCAGTATTTACTTTATTTCATGTATGGAAATATTGTTTGATGTATGTAATGTTCAATATACATATTTATAATAACAATAATTTCCTAATTCAAACTAACCATATATTTTAGAGCATGGGGAGACATCTATACTGTGATTGCTTAACTATAGCTTCTCTAGTACGTGGGAAACACCAATAGAATGCGCGGCAGTAGATCACAATACAGATTTCCGTATAAGAACCATGATAATTATCCAAATTTATTTCGATATTCGAAATTCAATAAACAAAATATAAATTACATATAAATACAAATTAATAAATAGAATGTTTGAAACAAAATATTTAGCATAAATCTATTATTTTTCACTTTCTTGTTTAAAATGCCCTGGTGAAATTTTGACAGTTGAACGGATTGTATAACAAAAATTGCAATAATTGTAAATTCGGTTAAGTGTAGGAATATAGAATTCAGAAATGTTTTTAGTTACCATACCGAGATTGTGCTCGTTTAGTAAACAAATTGTGCGGATGAATTACCAAAAACGAAGTTTGACTGTAGTACCAGCATTGTATACAACCACATTGTGTCGGTATTGCAATCATAACCTCACATTTTCCAGATTTAAAAGCAAAGGCAAGAAAGTTGATAAGAAACTAGAGAGTGATCCCGATGATGAAATAGAACAAGAACTTGATGAAGAAATTTTAGATAAAACTACAAAAGTGATTAATGTTAAAGTGAATTCCCTTAGAACTGATGTTCTTTTAAAAATGGGGGTCGGTATGGCTAGGAATAAAATCGAAAATCTGTTTTATGAGAGTAAAATCAGAGTGAATGGCAAAAAGATTCTTAAAAAAGGTGAAGTAGTTGAGGCTGGTGATGAAATTGATATTATAAAAGGTGTAAGTGTGGATAATCCTAAGTTATTAGTAGTCGCTCGAGTTGAAGTGTTATCTGTTGACGAAAAGGGTGAAAAAATTAGTGCTAGATTAAGAAGGACAAAATCGTTAATTATTGAGAATTATAACATCGATCCCTGGAAAGGAAATACTTCTAGTTTATAAGTTTATAATGTGGATCTATGTTTTTCCAAAGTTTTTATTACAAAAATATATTAACTTTTTATTAATCTTGCATTTCCTTGTATTTTTTATAAATAAAACGCTTTTGATTTTAAATTTATTCCGAAAGTTGAAAAGGGTTGAATGAATAAAACAACTGAACACTGTTTTACAGAATCCTGTACGGCGTAGTCCAACGTACTTACTCAAAGATGGCGCTACGTATTGTTTATGTGGGTGTATGCATATCAGCTTCAAGAAAACTGCTCTGTCACTATCCTTGTTTGAAGCACGTAGTTGTTTCGTATTATCCTTGTCTTGGGCATTAGTGCTATGGTATGTCTACTGGCATTTGTTTTTGTTCAGCAGTTACCGACATGATTCCGTTGAATTTATGTCTTTGTCTTCCGATGCCGTGAAAAATAGTGTTAATATGGGATTTGATGCCGTAAACTGTGCAAAAGCGTAGTGCTACTAATCATACATTTCAAATTTTTTTATGTTTAAGTTATAATTCACGAAAAGCGCTTGATATTGACTGCGCGAAAGGGGTAACTATTAGCGTGCATTAGATCGTAAACTTGATATATAAATCTCTTCTTTCCTCGATCGTTTATAATTAATTATGTGGTTATGTGATGAAATTTTACTAAATCTGTGAAGGATAATTAAAGTGGATTTTAAATATTTTAGACAGAAAAAAGGTAAGAGTTTATTATCCTATATCAGAATAAGGGTGTAGGAGAATTACTGTTTAAAATGTATGGTTATATACCGGGTTGAACTTTTATAATAATTTGTACTGGTAGCTATCAAATTCAACATTTTTTTCTTATTTCTATTGGTCTTTACATTTATATATATGTTACTTTTGTTAGGGCTGAGAATGGTAATTCTGAGCAACATGTTTGTGAGATCGTGAGTATGAATCATCTAACTTGAAAGCACCGAAAATGAACCTTCAACTTTCAGCGAAGAGCACAGTATACATAAATAATAAATAATAATCACCTTGTCATGGTAATGGAGCAAGTACAATTTGCATATTCTGAAACCGGGTTTCCTTACGTGTATCCAAAAGGCAATCATAATAGACTAATGTAATGCTTTCTTGTTTTAGGTTAATGCGTGCTATTTGTAGATAGGTATGCTCAAAAAAACGGAAACTACAATCAAGTAACTCCGAAAAATATATCACTAAAGTGTTAATGCAAAATTTTGTTACTTCGCTTTTTGAATTATTGTAAATTTGTCAAATGTCAAATATGACATTTCTCTGACACGTTAGAATGAGTATGTAGATAGCACACATTTTTTGTAAACGTCAAATAAGGAACTTTATTTTGATTTCCTTTGGACAACTTTAACAATCTGAAAATAATAAATTCTAGGTTTTGTATATCATCTGTATTTTATTTTATTTGACTTTTACGATTTTATAATTATTTTTACTCTCGTGTTCGTACTTAATATGATAGTAAGCGTGGAACTAAAAGATAGGCATAAAACATTTGACGGACGATTATATTGTACAACCGATACTATAGATAACAAATCTTGCTTCCTTGAACTCTTAGTATTCAAAAAAAGTACTATTAGTATCATATTACGGAACGTGCCACACTCGTTTAGAATTGACTGAACATCTGTTGATATACACAATTGAATATACGTAATTAAACTTAATTAGAAAATATTCTACTTAATAAGTGAAAAGCATTTTATTTTTTTTTAAATAATTGCGAGGATTTTGTACCTACTTAAGATTTCTTAGAGTAGGACATGACAAGATATAGTAATAGTTAAGATATAAAGCAACACACTTTGAGTTTGAATTTCTTTTAAAATGTTGAAAAGTCAATAACCATCTCAATAGGTTTACTAATTCTCAATGCAGCTTATAAAGACTAGCTTGTTTCAAAATGAGGCCTTAGCCTAATAGTCCAGTTAATTTAGTTATGTTGTGTTTATGTGTACATTTTTCCAATATGTAACATTTCATCGATATATCTTTACCATAATCGTTTCTGAGGGACTTATATAATTACGGAGGTATTTTGTCCTAGCTTAGTTTAGGCTTGGCATAAATTGTTTCATGGCTAGTGTGCATAAAAGTAGAAAAACAGAATCTTCAAAAGTTGGCACCATGGGTTATTTTTTACTTTTCTTCTGATCATCATCATTCTGGTCTAATTGTAAGTCTGTATTTTTTTACTTTTATTTGCAGTCTGATCCCGATCTTCTTTAATATACATATGTACTGATTAATATCCCCGATTCAACTTCTTATATCTAAGTTCCCTGCTTTGCGAATATTCGAATTGCTGTAGGTAACACATTAGTTAAGATGGATATGTTTTCGTCAATTAATTTGATTACAGTCACGCACATATGATGAAAGCAAATTGGCATTCGAATTTTGGAAATATTTCCTACAATAACGAGTATGTCGCATCTCAAATCAGGCAACTATAAAAACTGCAACAAGGAGTTATAATCGATAAAGTAGTAGGAATAGACTTATTACAACTAAGGACAGTGATGCTCAGATGTCTCTCAACATTGTCTAATATACACAAATCAATTTGAATTCGCATGATTATCGTCTATGATTTACGAAATGTTTTAATCCATCTTTAAATAAATCGGATGTAAATCATGCGGTATGGAGACCATGTTAAACATACTTTCCCTTGATATATTTGTCATGGGAGAGGCAAGAATGGAAGCATACAGATTGAAAAATACTAATAACTGGAAAACCCACCATGTGTCGGGGCACACCAGTATAGAGATAGTAGTCAAAAACCCAATCTTCGATATGGGCAGCGACGTAGAAATCACGAAAATTTCCTACGACAAACCCTTCAAAGTCTTTTTGAATTGGGATGAGTGGAGAAATAGTGAAGGGAAAAAACTGAGTACCCAGAACTGGTTTACAGATGGGTCAAAAGCAGGGACTAACTCTGGCGTTGGTGTATACGAGGAAAACGAGGAGTACAAACTGTGTGAACTACTTGGAAGATACACCACGGTATTCCAACCAGAAATATATGCTATACAAACCTGTGCGTTGGAGAGTCTGCGTCGCCAACCGCGAGGAGAAACGATTTCCATTCTCTCCGACAGTCCGGCAGCCTTAAAGGCACTAGCATCAAATCATGTAGCCTCCAAACTAGTATGGGAATGTCTGCAAAACCTAAATGTTCTGGCTAAACACAATATGGTCAACTTGGTGTGGGTGCCAGGGCACCGGGGTATAGCAGGCAAGGAAACTGCAGATCAGCTAGCGAAGGAAAGTTCCCAAATGATATTTACTGGATCGGAGCCACGTCTAGGTATTACAAAAGTGCAGTGCGTGGTGCAATCAATGAGTGGATTGTGAAACAACGCCAATTAAACTGGAACCACGTACCTGGACAAAGACACAGCAAGCGGATGATGGAACGACCGTCAAAACGACTAACTGCTGATCTACTTGCACTAAACAGGATCCAACTTAGGGCAGTAACGTGTCTATTAGCAGGACACGGCTGTCTAAGAGGTAATCTACATAAGATGGGGATTTACAAAGATGAACCCTTATGCAGACTCTGCAATGAGGAGGAAGAAACAGCCTCCCACATTCCCTTCGAATGCGCAGCACTAAGCTAACTAAGGTTTGCTATGCAAAGCGCATTGGAATCACCATTGGAGAAAGATTTACCATACAGGCTTCTAAACCTCATCAAGGGAACTAACCTGTTTGAGTAAACGAAATCAAGAGGGGATTAATACAACAGGCCTTGCAGGTCGCAGTGTTAGGGATGTTAAAAGACCATCCTACCTTGTTCAAAATCAATCAATCAAATCATGCGGTGGCTTTTCTTAGTCTATATTTTTGAGCATGCACAACAATGCAAACTGTTATTAAAACTCCTTCCTCTATCAACATAGTATGAGCTCTTTGCTTAAAACTAAAACGTTTTACTGAAGTATCTATAGGCATTATGTTTATCTGAAGTAAGTTGTATACATACATCTTGCCACTATAATTTATGTTTTGCGTAAATTTTCAAAATTTCAAAAAGTGAGTTACACCAAGACATGTTGAATAAAACATACATTAATTGGAAATCGAGGGCTACATTTTTAGGTCGGACTTAAAGCTCTTACAAAAACTAACGAGACTGCACTTTACAGTAGATGATTACTAACAACTAAACGATGCTTGCAAATCACTCGATTCTCCATATGGTGAGGGCATCTATTGATTTTACTAAAGCAGGTGCTAGTGACCACTGCGTTATTCACAGAAAAACATTAGTAGTAAAGAGATGTTGCTCAATCTTAAAACTATTTTTAATGCTGCACTCACAATTACTACTATTTTAAGTCTAGCTCCTCAAATATATGAATTTCTGCGTGGAAATGTTGTGGTAGTTCCTCATACTCTTACTTCACACATTATTATATGATTATCGTGCAGAAAAGTTTTGGTACACTCACGTAGTATATCATCTCTTCATCATTACTCAATGGGACATGAAATCCCGTCTTTGAATTGCAGGATGGGCCCAAATTTCTCACTCAGTAGAGCCACTGTGGCGAGCGCTGTATGATATTCGGTGCCGTCTTGTTGAAACCACGATGTCGTAACCATTTAATTTTGGCAACAGAACGCTGTTTAGCATTGCCCGGTAATGTTCGCCATTTCTCCAGCACAAAAGGCAGACCACCCAGTCACTTTTTGTAGATTCGGTGCTGTTTCGACAATTGCTCTTGCATTCTTATCGCTCCATATTCTACAATTCCGCTTGTTAACGTAGCCATCGAATTAGAAACGGGATTCGTCACTCAATAAGATTTTGATGGGACATTCGTTATTCACTTTGTGTGTCGTTGTTCGTGCATCCAATCGGCAAATGTGCGGCTCTTTAATTGGTCGGTCGGCTTAAGTTCTTGTGTTAATCAACCTTTGTACGCGTGCAACAGCAGATCTTTCGTGAATATCCGATACAAACTGGCAGTGGACAACTCCAAGTTTTGTGCTGGATATCGAATAGAGGTGTTTGAACCTTCCGCCTCATTTTCCCTCACGAAAGCAATGTTTTCGGTGAAGCGTCCTGCACGAGCATGTACTGGCTTTTAACATTTGTCACACAGACACTTTGTTGGAATTTCTTCACAATTTTGCCAATGGCAGTCTCGGTTGGTCGACTAGGCAGACCGAAAAAATCACGAAGAGTGAGGAATGCACTTTTGTTTGAACGTTCGTTTTCGTAGTAGGCTTCAGTAATCTTAACACTTTGTTCAGTCATCAATTTTTTCATGGTTCAATTTGTAAACGACGGTAGATGTCAAAACAGAAAACTAAACCAATATTTTGATGACATATTAGATATTATACGAAAAAAAGAACAAGAAGGAAGAAAGTTGCGAAAGTTTAATTGAAAATGAAAATACAGAATACTTTCTGTGTGATTTATTTGGACAATCTTCATTTGCTATTCACTATAATTAATAAAGGAAACACTATTTGGGTGGCAATTTATACACGAGCTGCTATTGATAGTCCCAAAAAAGATATCTAATTACTTATCTTAAAATGTCACTCGAAATTTTAGTTTACCGCAAATCAATAAGAAATGTCTTCCAGTTAACGATAATCATAGTTTTTCAAAAGTAATCTTACATAAGCCTATTGTTTTGTAACAGCTTCATGCATAGTTGACTGAACTGCAAGATATCACCGGATCTGACATAACATATGTTCGCAGAAATGCAGGACCTCATGCGGGGATGGCCACAAGCGGATAAAGTCATTAAACATGTGCATATAGTCACGTCATGTGTTGCATGTGCCCGCATTCATCGTAATGCCAAGAATATTCTATATTTACGTCAGATTTTAATATGAATTGATGGAGATCAGGAGGAATAGGTCACTGTAGTATAGGTAGTTGTTGATAAAGACTCTCAATTTCTATACGTACTAACTTAATTGCCACAGCTAATGATATGTTGTAATGTCGAGAATTGAAGTACAGCTCTTTATTAGAGGTGAGGAGAGTTGAGTACGTGTAATTTTATGTAGCACACATTTTGAAGCATCTATTATTTTTTAAACGCACGTTCAAATAATATACAATTACTTACTACGTTAATGGCAGTGCGGTATTGCAGTAGCATAACCGAAGAATAATTTACATATGTATATGTACAAGGACGTGGGCACTATGAGTTGTATCGGTTTTCTTGACAATATGCAAAATTAAAGAATCCACTGCAATTGTAGTTACCACAAAAAAGTATTATTTGAACAGAGAAATGATATATCTACGTATTACCAATGCTGGGATTTCTAAAGTAAGCACCTGCGATTTGGTGGGGGTAAGGGTTTCCAATCAAAAAAATGACCTAGCCTACTTCAGAAATTTGCAACCTAAAATTAGTTTAAAAAAATTTAAAAACCAATATTTACTACAAATTTTAACCCTAACATACTTAAGGTTTGAAATGTATTTGTTTTCGAAAGTCTGTATAGTTGTAAGTATCTACAACTAATTTTAACACTAAAACACCCACATGTCCGAAACATATTTACGTGAACTGAACGCTGCGAGTTTGAACTTTTTCCACCTTGTTCCACTTGAATTTCTCCCTCACCCTACTCGATCCAGGTGAGGTTTTGTGAGACAACACTAATCCTTTTCGCTTGGTGACGAACAGTCCTTGCTGGTCTAGGATGACATTACCGGCGTACCAGAACGACTTTTGCGTCGTGGCCGCAATACAAAGTCTGCTTCGGTTCGTTGCTGGTTGCTCTCATCAGAAGAGAGAACTTTCTTCAAGGAATGCGCATGATGAAAAGATATTTCTCGGCGTCGTTCATGAAACAGAATATTTGTTACAACTTAATTTAATTTTAACTAACTTAATTGAGATACTTTATAACCTCATTGCTGGTAGCTCGTTTCAAGTCTACCTTACAATTTCTACCTTCTGGTAAAACAAAGGTGCAGTGATCATATGATTCCAAATTAATTTGACCTTTACTGTAATGTACTTTCACTGTAGATGCTCTACGTTTTCGCACCTTTTTTAGAATGACTACAATTGTCCCTAAACCAGCGATGGCATACAACAAACCAGACTCGACACTATTCGAAACAAATCGATATCTAGTTTCTCGTAGTGTCCATGTCCGTAAATATTCTGTCTAACTTTTGCGTACCTATCTCGATTAAGAGCCTTCTCATCACTCACGTAGGAAATTAAATTTTTATGTTGTATTTCAGAAAGATCTTTTAAAAACAAATTATCTATCTAGCGATTGGTTATTACTATTACTTATATTGTAGTTAAAAGGTTGCATAAACTGCACAGTTATATTTGATTGCCGTATTTTAATTAGATTTAGGGTTACAAAATCTGAAGTAGCTGTACAATTATAATGTAGTGTCAACCGTCCGGTTCCTGACAATTGAAGAATATGTGCTTCGACATGATGTTGATCGGAAGTACACTTTACAACTAAAGTTTCTTGTTCTGGGACAACATACATCCAGGAATTACCTTCGCGAGTCTCTGTGAAAATTGCATGTTCAATATTTTGACCATAGCGTTCACAAGACGACGGACGGTAGTTCCTTAATTGGTTTTAACAATTCTAATTCACAGGTACTAGCCGGAGTAGCCAGCAGTGGTGTGTTTGTATCTAAAATAAAATATGTCTGAGCTAACTGTTTTACCTTCTTAAACGCTGTATCACTTAATCTAAAGAATTTTTTGTTTACTGAGTTAAGCGCTAAATATAGTGACTGGAGTTTAATAAAAATAAATGAGGTTCTTTTGATTTGGATAGGTAGTGGTGTAACTCTATATAAAAAAAAAAAATTGCATAGCCGTGCACGTGCGCGTATCGCTGCATTTGCTTCGTCTTTA
>SMLS01062276.1:0-44868 GCA_004785975.1 Popillia japonica | reverse complement strand
TTGGTGGCTGTGGAGTTATTTAAAAAAGCTTAGTGTTTAGAAGACGACCAAGAATGCTACAAAATTGAAAGACAATATTGATATTATTATTACTACGTAGTAAATTGGTGCAATTCAACCGGAAATCTTACGGAATGCTGGGAGAAAGGTTGATAACCTTACAATAACAAAATGGAGCAAATTGATGTATTACAATAATTATAACCCACCAACATGTTTGGCCTAAATTACAGCACAAAACCTCAACACATTTTCAAGTTACCCAACAACAATTTTGTATGCAGAAATTCACATTTTTTTTCCAGACATGGGGAACCATGGAGAGAATTCAGAACGAAAGTACAAAAACCGATACTGCAGCCAAAGACAGTTAGAAAGTACGTTCACCCCATCGAAACAGTGACTGGGGATTTTATAAGAAGGTAACTCTTCTTTTTTTATACTACATTAAACTTCCTCAACAAACTTTCGACAGGCACCTCTCGTACAATCTATATCAGTAGTTGATATAAAATCTGCTAAATTGTACTTTCTCTATAATTAGTTTGCGTGATAAAAAAATGCAATATGTCAATTGTAATTCTCGTTATTTAATATGTAATCGTCATGGTTTTACTCATGATTACGCAATATAAAGTTTATCTTTTTTATTGTTGATTATATACAAGCATCTCAGCAATTTGCTTCCTCAATTTACTTTATTCAAGTAAGAATAAAAGACAACAATTTTAAAATAGTCGCTAATTGCAGTAGGTAATACATAAAAAAGCCATTTAATTATTGCTTAACGACAAATTACACAGTGAAAAAAAACGTTGCAAAGATTGATTTCAAACAAGTATATACAAAAACCAACATAATTTCAGGATGCAAGAGATGATGGATGAAAACAACGATATGCCAGCAGATTTCGACAATGAAATCCATAAATGGGCTCTAGAATGTAAGTCGTCTCCATACCAATTTTAAAGTCTGTCTCATTAATTTGTTTTATTGTTAGGTGTTGGTGTTGTATCTCTGGATACAAGACTAGGATGTTTAGATCCAAATCTAAGTCCAAATTCCGAACCGCAAAAGATCATAGATGCTGCCAAATATGCTCTTCGAAATATCGCCATATTAGAATTAAAATTCCCATTTTGGCGGTATTTTCCAACAACAATCTGGAAGAATTACGTTAAAAATATGGATTATTTCGTTAAGTATGGTTCAAATGACGATGAATTTAAATTTAAATATTTCATTACAACATAATAATATTTTAGGATTTGTACCAAATATGTCGATGAAGCTATGGATAGGTTACAAAAGAAGAAGATTACTTCTGACAGCGAATTATCTTTAGTCGAAAGAATATTAGCAAACGAACCTGATAAGAAAACAGCGTATGTCCTTGCGTTGGATTTAATTCTTGTAGGCATTGATACTGTAAGCCAATTCTAACTGATTCTGAGTCGTTTTTAACAAATTAAAATTTTAGATATCAATGGCCGTCTGTTCTATTTTATATCAATTAGCGACAAGGCCGGAGCAACAGATGAAAATGTATGAGGAATTAAAACGGCTAATTCCTGATCCTAATGTACCTTTAACCGCTAAGCTCTTAGATGAAATGGTGTTTGTGAAAGCTTTCATTAAGGAAGTATTTAGGTATACAAATAAATTTCCCTCGAGTCGAAACTAATTCATAATGTTTTAACTTTTTAAAGAATGTACTCAACTGTCATTGGAAATGGGAGGACACTGCAACATGATGCCATCATTCAAGGATATCACGTTCCAAAAGGAGTAAGTTGATATCTCTAAAATTTGATACATAGCGATGATAAAATTGACAATTAAAAATCAGGTTCAATTAGTTTTTCCAACTTTGGTAACCGGCCAAATGGAGGAATACGTCAGTAAACCTGACGAATTCCTACCTGAAAGGTGGTTAAAAAATGAAGATGAAAATTACAAAATGCATCCGTTTGCTTCTTTACCATATGGACATGGAGCGCGAATGTGTCTCGGAAGAAGATTTGCTGACTTGGAAATACAAGTTTTATTAGCTAAGGTTTGTATTTAATAAAGTTTTATGTGGCAGATACGTATTTGTATATAGCTTCATACACAGTACAAAAAGTTAGTCACGTTTCTGAGCGGCCAGGTGAAAGTGAACTACATACTTCCCACCGCGCTCGATTTTTTGTTGTATTGCCATTGACATTGAATTTCTACGCGGAATAACGTAGCTATTAATATTTACGAGGTTTATTGCAACAGTACACGTTAATAAAATCCATTACAAAGCATTCAAGTTCAAAGTAAATGTTAACAGCCACTTACAAATTGCCTTATGTAATTGTAATTTTATGACCAAGACAGATTGCCATTACTTGTAACGTTTAAATAATTATTAAAATCAATATACACATTCACCTCTAATATTGACATTGAATGATTGCACAAAAATTTGTCTTGCGTATTTGGATCTATATTAAGTATAAAGTTCCGAGAAACCATTTTTTTGTCTGTTTAGTACATCCATCGCAGAGTTGTTGAGCTCTAAATTCGACCAAATCTTTGTCCTCTCAATTCTTTTTTGACTTCAATGGAAGTCACATGGAGCAAGGTCGTGAGAAAAAGCGGGAGGGAGGGGGGCGAACCATAACTTCTACCCCTAATTCCTCAATTGTTCCTTGGCAAATCGCGGATCTATAAGGCAAAGTCGGCCGTTTTTTCTTTAATTTTGCCTTGGAGGGTTCTCGAACTACATTAGAATAGTACACCCCAGTTACTGTATGTCCTCTAGGTACAATGTGTTCGTAAATATATCACATTTATCAAAAGAAAATTAGTTCATCATTACTTTATCCGCACTTTTAATAGTTTTGGACGTCTATGGCCTTGGGCTACCATAATGGCTACCGTAATGGTAAAACCAAAACTTTCGTCACATGTAATCACATTATTAAAAAACTGTGGATTACTCGATACTCGATTAGCATTTCATCGATCATCACTTTTGGAATCCATTTCCGTTCCGGAATATTCGTCAATAATTTTAAAGTGGAACCGTAACACAAGTTAACAATGTCAGAAATCCGTTTTATGTCAAGTCGGCGATCATTTTGTATCAAGTCGATAGTTTCTGCAATTTTTGTGTCAGTTCGCGCCACTTATGCCACTCACGTTGCAATAAACTAGTATCTACACATGCTTTTTTAATAATTTTAAAATTTTCAGTTTGTGCTTTACCCAATCGAACGCATAAGTTACGATAAGTTATCGCATATATTTGCTGCACTTTCATTTTTTTCGATGGGTATGCACAACAATGACAATTCAATCATTGCTTTGTAATAAACGTCAAAAGTTCAATCAAAGCCTGCTTGAGGGAAAGTACATTAAAGATAAGGGTTTCACGTCTAATTGTTTTATATTACAAAATTCTACCTGTGAAGAAATTATAACCTCAATCTCGTTGTTTTCTGCTACATCCTCGTAATGGAGAAACTTTTCCGTGGAATACAAAGCTTTGGTACAAAAACTATTCCGTTTTCGAGTTTTATCGCAAATGTGGCCAAGTGAGTGCACAATTTGTTTTCTAGTACAAAAGTTTAATCAAGTAGTGTCGTTCTTACTTAGCCATAGATCCTATGATCGTGAGCTTTCTGGTATTGGGTTCGAATCTCAGTATGACCATTTACACGATCAAGTTGGCCTTTTGTAAAACTCTGAACAAATATTGCAAATTTTATTTCATATGGAAGCACCAAAACAGTTTTAACAAAGTCTCTTGATTTCTCTTGGCCACAAATAAATGATAAAATGTCGCGAAAATTAACATTGATTTGATTTGATTCAACACTGGGTACAGGTCAGGTCTTTACATCATCCCGTTAACATCGTTGCCTATGGCCTATTGTAGTATTCCGTGCCAAGTAGATTTCTTTTTGTACATAAACATGTTAATCTCTAGTTAGTCTATTCAGTTAATACTCTGCGCGGCAAACGTCTTTCGACCTGTTAGTAGGTTAATAGGTCCCAGCAAAGATAGTCTCCGTTGTCCCGCTGCAGTGCATTCAAGCACAACGTGGTAGGCTGTCTCCTTCCAATTGCATAGTCTGCAAATAGGTTCATCTTTGGAGATGCCAATACTATGCCGGTATTCCTTAGACAGCCGTGTCCTCTTAACATACTCGTCACTGTTCTAAGCAGTACTCGGTTAAGAACCAGGACATCTGCTCCCGAATGTTGGGATGGCTGCCCCATCATGCGGTTGCAGTGTAATTGCCCTGCAACGATGTCAAGTGTAACTGGTATGTTATTCAGCTCCCCTGCACCACGTATTGCAGTCTTAGTTATTGCCAAACCACACCCCACACAAAAGTAACTTTTTTATGTTTCACCAGAATTCCTAGGCTATCTAGGCAGCTGACCCTTAGATTGTTTTGCTAATGCCCTTCGGGCACGTATTTCTATTACTAGGTAGTATTTCCGTTGTTTGATGTACGGTGGTATATTGCCTTAACATCATATATTGTTTATCATTCAAAGTTGCACCATATGTACATATGTACCTGCTCCAGAACTTGTCGTTCTTTGTGAACGTCCATCTGCGTACCAGATCTAGGTTCGGATTCTATGTTTCCGTTTTACTTCTCACTTATCCCAATCTAGGGCAACTTGGTATGTCGAAAACGTCCAAACATTACATGCCACAACGTTATCTTAACGTCAACATATAACATTTATGAACATTTATATAACACTGCAGTCAAACAGCGTCTGTTTAGCTGAGGTTGTGGATTCCTTTAGCCTTTTTCGGATATGAGATGGTCTGTGGTATCACGAGGTATGTGCGGATGCAGGTTCCTAAGTTATCTAATCAGAAGATTGCCCGAGCATTACGCCCTTTTGAAAGATTTTTTGACAGGTGTCGTTGCGTGTTAGCCCAGAATTGAGAATTTCAGATCTCCTTGCATTTGCACGTTACTGCATAGGTGCAAATCGTTTAGAAATCTGCTCAACAAATTGAATATGGGATTTTAAGACTAAAGGGGCTCTTCTTGCAATATACTACAAGTAAAACTCACCTTGCCCTTAAGAATCTCGATGGAACGTCAGCAAAATGGTGGTTGAAGATAAGCTTAGTGTCAAGAATGAAATCAAGATGCTGCACGTGCGCTTTTCATAGCAGTCTTACATCCTCCACGGAGATAGTGGTAAGGAGGATGGTACGCCGTTACTTGGTATGAGTAGAGGGTGGTGTAGTCCAAGTAGACGACAAGTCTTTTGCAAAAATCATACTTAGAACAAGATAAAGAGTTCTGGTCCACTTCAAAGATTCCTTCTGGAGTTTCTCCAAAATATTAGATACTTTCTCCGGAAGTTGAAAAAGTGGGAAATCAGCCTGTAAACTCAATTTCCAAGGCGAACTGCTTATCAGGAAGATAATTGGCTTCACTGACACCGTCGTGAAGTCTCAAAAATAATGCATTTCTAACTCGATGGTACTGTTACATTAATTTTAATAAATAACAACGTTTAACTTTTTATTTCAGTAATATTATTAATAAACATATTAAAATACATATTTTACTTTTATAGCTAATCAGATCCTTCTTTTATAGCTAATCAGATCCTTCAATCTTGAATATCATCACGAACCATTGGAATACAAAGTATCATTTATGTACGCCCCACACGGAGAATTAAAGCTAAGAATGAACCGAAGATCAGAATAGCTTTTAAATTGGACTTCCATGCCTATAGCTTAGAAAAAATTGTAATTTGAAATCTTTCAGGATTAGTTTACAGTACAATCTGAATGATTTAAGGCATTTGGACTTGGCCAAATATTTTAGATCACAGATTAAATTGTTATAATACACTCGAAATTTCTATAGTTCCACGTGAACTATTGAAGAGAATATAATGTTTTTCTTAAAATATCCGGCAAAGGTTTACACAAGTGAAAATAACAATGAAAAAATATATTACAGTTTTTACAGAAAGTATTTATAATAATGATAAGTTACAACAGCGAAACTTCTACCTATAGGTCTATGTACAAAAAAATTGTTAAACAAACTAAACCATTATAATTTTGAATTTTTGATTTAGTAATGAATGTTGGATCCTTTATTCAAAAGAATTTAAAAAATCTGGTTCTTTATACTGTCTATTAACTTCGTCGATGTTGAAAGAGGAATCTCATTCCAACATGTCGTTCTCGCAGATTTTAGTTCTTTATTGTTTTCGTATTGGTGATTATTGGCAGTTTTTCAATTGGGTTCAAGTCTTGTGACCGAGCAAGCCATTCCATTAATTTTATTTTTATTGTTGGTCCGTCCAAATTAAATTTCTTTTCGTCGGAAAATATTACTTTCTTCCATTCATTATCCTAGCTCATATGATGTTGTGCTAAATGTCAGCCTTGTTTGTTTGTGAGTCTTCTTTAAGGGTGGTTTTGAGACCTGCCATCTAAAGCGTTTACTATCGGATAAAATTTGTTCTACGTGTCTCTTAGTTACTGGCAAATTTAAAGCATTTGATTTGTTGTGCGGTTACATTACCATAAGAAGGTAACCGAAATATTAATGAGTGCTGTCTTCGCGCAAGTTTATGATTAGTTCGTTTAGGACGGACGATATTTCTCGTAGAAATTACCTAAACTTATAAAATTATTGATGAGGTGATGGGATCTTCCCAATTCTTTGGCTATTGCTCGGTTTCAACACCCAATGTCTTTATAACAATTTATGTTTGTTTTTTCATCCTCGGTTAGCAGTTTACCTCTCGGCATTGTTATTAATTAATATCTATACTTCAATATTATATATATTTAGGAATGAATAATCTTTTTAAAGTGTTCAGAAACATTTTTGCACTGGCGGGCAATTTCTAACTTCATACAATGTTTGTCTAGCACTGTGGCACTAATTTTGCTCGTATTTATACGTTTATATCACAGGTAAATCCCCTACTTATCTAAGAAGTCTGATATTTACAAAATAATATTTCTGCCGTTTTATTATGTTCATAAATAAAGTTCTAGGTAATTCCGAACTATTACAGTTGCAACTACAAAATGATATGGAACTATAGAAATTTCGCTGAGGATATACCAATCCTAAAATTCTTCAAAAAGCACCGCGTATGTGATTATACAACACAAAATATGATAATTAGGTAGGCAGATATGCGTACAAATAGAGATGTAAGTATGTACATACCTACATATGCGTATAATATGTGTAAGTATGCTGATGTATAAATGTTTGCATAGCAGATTTGTTAAGAATTTATGCAAACATTCTCATAACGGTTTATACATGATATTATCATAAAATAGATAATACATTAGGTGTACCAATGAATTAACAAAATAAAACAAAACTAAACTAGAAGTATTTTGTGTTACGTAAGTTTTTTAAGTATTGAGGAATGTTTAACTGGGTTAAATTCGTTTAAAATAAATGTTTACCAGACACAAAATTGTATTATTCTAAGTATTATTCCTACGATCAATATGCTCAATCCGAGAGGCGGATGTATGTACTAGATACTAGACAAGCTGCCGAACGTTATAATATGCCTTCTTATACATATGTATGTACGTGACGGATATATCGTCAATATTGAAGATTACATCATCATAATCCTGAAGACCCTATGATGTTATCAAAGACAGAATTGCTTTTCTTCTGTTTGGTACTACGCTATTGGTTGCAGCAAATTTCCATTGTTGAAATGTAAGTAACACTTCAACTTAGCATTTTCCTTGGAACTTTGAGTCTAACATCATCTGGTTCCAAGTGTGCCTGCTACTGTTATTGTTGGCCACTTTGACAATCTTCTTCAGTAAAGTTTTTAAAGGCATCAATAACGATTCGAATTGATTTGAACATCTCAAATGGTTGGGCATCTGGGTTGAAGCGCAATCCATCGCTCCTTATAATGAGGAGAAAATTGCAAAAAGTTTATGCAACAAAATTTGATGTTAGAGTTACGAACTCTGAATCGCAAAAACTGCAAGCTGCACTACAATAGATGTACAGAAAATATTAGAAAAATGGATGAGAATCTCGAGAATAAACAAGAAGTAGAGGCAGAAAATTTATCAACACACTACTAGATATTTTTTTAATAATAATAATAATAAGTTTATTCTCATAAGACCTACAGACATTGACATTGTCAAATATACATTACAACACAGCAATTATTTGGACAGGTTACTGTAAACAATTTCTTTTATTATAGAAAATTGTATAACTAAATATATGTAATCAGGCTCCTTTCCTATATACCGGGCTTTCAATAAATACCAAAACCCAATAATACATAAATTATTTTTTTAACCGACAAAATAATTTGTTGTTTCTTTGATCTGCTGTTGTAGGATTAGGACAATTACGGTTGCGCGCCTCTTCCCAGTGATCTGGTAAATGCATCAGCGCGTGGTCCATTTGATCAAAACTTGACTAGAGTCCACGCCGATGCTCGTGAGACCGGCGCAAATATTCATTTTCGTCAAGAAACGAGACAGATATAAAAATAAAAAAAGAAAGGAAGAAGCATACTAATCTTACTTAAAAATATTGTTCTCGTTCGCTTGTGCTCGCTATAGGGTTTTCAACTGAACGCGCCATATAATGCACTCAGTAGATATTTTTAGGGCGATCACTAGCAAGCTACGTCATATGTACGTAATGATACGTTATATCTTCTGCGCAGGATGGTCTCACGAGCTTTGGTGTTAACTCTACCGGAGAAGATATACAGGGTGTATTTGAAATAAAAGTAAAGACTATGAAAAATGGAAAGATATTATTTTATTAAACTTAAATCCAAAATATTATGCGCAAATTCTTTCCCAGATGGGAGAAAAAAAAATGACAAAGATCTATATAAAATATTCGTCGCGCCACTGGTTTAACAAATATATCTAAGGCGATATTTAAAGGTGCGTACTGATTTGAGCGTTTTACTGCGAACGAACTGAACGAGCCGAGCGCGCACAGCCGAACCGAACAAACAAAGTGAGAAAAAGCTCGGTATATTCGTAGTGTTCGTACTGTTTGCCGCGTTCCTATGTTCGTCAGTTAGTGTTCGTTGCGGATAAGTATGGACGCGGAAAATGTGATTGTGGCTGCTGATGCATTTTTCATTATACAAGCCCTTACTAACATCATTGATTAACATTAAGAAAAAAAAATGAAAAAAAATGTGGGTAAGGCGCTTGTTTTTACGGCGTGAAAATGCAGTATTGCTGAGGGACATGGATAGGATGCATACCCAGAATTTTACTCGAATGTCAGCAGAAGACTTTGAGAAATTAATATGCCTTGTGGGACATAGGATTGCCAAAAGGGATACAAAATTTCAAAATGTATACCTGTCCAAGATCGCTTAGCTAGCTTTCGTACATATCAATTAATTCCATACATTTTTCTCTGCTCCAATCCATACTTTTCAGATCACAAATAGTTATTTGCGGCGAACGATTAGTGTCGGGACGAATATCCGTATCCACTGAACGCGCACGAACATCTAAATCCCTTTGAGCAAATCACATTTACCGACAAGCGGCCGAAAAAGTTTGGCGCGCTCTGTTCGCCAGAGTTCGGTTCGGGGAGACGTACTGACTAGGCGAATTTGGCTGTACGCGTTCGGCTTGTTTGGTTCGTTCGAGGCAAAATGCTCAAGTCAGTACGCGCCTTAATATGTGTGCAACGTACAATCAGAGTCAGTCTGTTTCGAATGTTAAATGTATGTAAATGTTGCAGACAAGGAACCAATAATTCTTTAATAAAAAGGAAAATACGACTAGGTACGATTACAAAAATTACAACTAAGAAGAGAGAAGAAACTATCTTTAGTTCACAACAATAGTTTTACTTTTACTACAGTTATGTAATTATTTTCAATCGTTGTTTAAAGTAATTCCATAGATTGGATACATTTAAAATAAAAGTTCATTTATTAATTAGTCTCCGATAGTATTTTTATACGTAATCACATTGATATTATTGAACTCTTCATTAAAAACTATTTCAAAAAACTGACACATCAGCGTTATTTCGTAGTTTTTATAACATTGACAGCTGTTTTTGTAATGTCTTATCGAGGTAAACATATTCTCGATTCATAGGCGGCGCATATTACGATGCGAATGCCAAAATTAAAATCTCCCGTATAAACTGTATATAAGGGAGATTTTAATTTTGGCATTCGCATCGTAATTGAACACAATTTTTTTGGATTTATATTCTACATAATTGTATCTTATCTTTCTCAATATTTTGTACTTTATTTCAAATACACCCTGTATATGTGCACGTTCTTCTAGGATCTTTTTAGACATTTTTGGCCACATTGTTCAGTACCACTTATTTTTGCTCGTACACAAACATGATGCCTTATACCTTCAGCCTTTAGAGGTATTAAGGAAGAGAAAGAATAAAACTTTAAGAGCAAGGACATTCTTTTTAACAAATTATGTTCGTCCCATTTAAGGTTTTCTTTTAATTTACTTCAGCAAAAGTAAAACAAAGCAGTAATTCGTGCCTTTCGAATATGTGTACATGAAATTCTTTCTGTGCACAATAGAGGTGGTACGTGAGCAGCCTGCTTTAACTCAGAGATTCAGGATCCGGAAATAACCAATTAGCTCAGATGATTCTCATGTGGTACACTATCGAGGAAGCTGTCAAGAAGAGCCAGTGACAATATGGCTGAAATAGACCAAAGACTCCTTGGTCCTCTAGACAAACTTGGGTAATGGCAAAGACTTCCTGAAGAAATTTTGCAAAACGCGCAATCGAATATTTTCATGTCAATTATTACGGCAGGTTTCATAAAAGTACCTACGCATAAAAACACATTTTTTGTATATTACTTTTACTTACTACTTTTGTGTATCACTTCAAAATATTTGGTTACACAAAAAAGGTATATCTTTTGCTCGTAGATCTTCCGTTACATAAAAAATAAAAGAAAACAGTTTCACAAATTCCCCTCTATAGTAAAGCAATATAGAGAATGTATTTAGAATGCCTCACACGCTTGATTGCCAGTAACAGTACATGTTATCGTTTTCTTTGATGGGAATGTTCTTGAACGAAACAATCTTGCAGCAAATCTCACGCATGAGATACCTACACAATTACGGAGAAGACTTTCATCTGTATACAGGCGAAAGTTGACGGAAGAAAGTAGTTCCTGAATTTCTAATAAATTACCTTAAACCGCAATTAAAATACAATTTCAAACTCTAATATACATACATACATCAAAATTATTAAGACAAGCAGGTGTTTGCGATTTTTAAATTCAACTTTCGGCATTAGTAAAGTCATTGATATTTTTACTTGCAAGGCCGTGACCTGCGGTCGTGACTATGATATTGACATTGCGTAAACTCATGGACATGTGCGTTTACATTACCTCAATTTTAGATTTTGAAACACTACAGCTAATTAATTACGCTTTGATTTATATGCAAATATTTATTTTATTCAGCAGTATGCGACTCTTTTTTGTTATGTATATACATAGGTTCGGGGAAAGTTTTATGATACGCATATACTTATTTAGTACTACTGGTATCTACGTATGTAAATGGAGAACAGTGAACGGAAATGTTAGCCGTAAATGGTTTAGTTTCGGAAAGAGATAGTGAGAGCTGTCAGTTGGTTATCGATCAATCAGCGTACGGAGAAATGTGCGAAATTATTAGAATAAGTCATCAGAATGTATATGTACATACATATCAGCTGTAAATATGGTGAGAATTTTTTAACGAAAACTTCTGAAAATAAGACTATCGGTAGAAGAAGTTTTCATATTTCTGTTGCGGCTCTTAGAATTCATTCATTATCTATAGTTTGCAAATGCCAAACAGAAATTCAAACATTGTGTCTCGGACTATATAGCAGGCTGATGTAATTCTTACACATTAAAATTTGATCATGAGTTACATCGTGATGCGAAGAATATGACGTTTGGCTGACGTGATACTGATCTGTCAATGTCACAAATGAAGGAAGCAATCTTTAAACTTCATTCAAAGTCTCTTGACTGCATTTTGACAGGTCTTCAGTGTATCTAATGCTTGCAGGTTACAACATTTATATTTTGAACTGCAAATACTAAAACTTTTTGAAATGTATACAGGGTGAGTTTCGTGTCTTTTGCAGTCCTATTTGCATTACAAAAGGAACCATACTCTCCCAAATTATCGTACAGTCTCTCAAGGTGGGTAGAGAAGGCTGGCTACGATCAAAATACCGTTCGAAATACTGGTGTAACGGCATTGTTACGGCACAAAATGTAACATTCAATCATATCACGCTTTTCTTGGTTAGAAAAATTCATATTGATGATTTAGGAAACCTCAACCAACGTTAATTACACTCAAAATGATTTATACTTTTCATTACTCCATCCATAGCTTACTAACTGTGACAGTTCGCCAATTAAAATGAAAAATGGCAATAATTTACTTATTTAAGGAAATGACAATATCAAGTAGCACATTATTAGAATCTTTGAGAAAAGATCTATTTTATAAAGTCATGGCCTGCTATGACTTGCGTTAGAAAAAAGATAAGTGTCATAATTCAAAAAATATAACTAAAATAAAGAAATAGGTTAAACTGTATGATTAAGCACGTAATTTCCTACAATGTTTCATTTACACATTTCGTCTGAAGTGAATAATAACAGAGCCACATGCACCGAACGAAATAACAAAAAAATCATTACCGCGAAATATGTACATAGTAAGCCATGCACTTTTTCCAAAAAACAAAAAGCTCATTGGTATTATGATCTGTATTTGTTATAGTTTCCGAGATCCCTGTATTTGTTATAGTTTCCGAGATCCCTGTATTTGTTATAGTTTTCGAGATCCCCATGCTAAACATCGGAAAAAACTCACCCTGTATATGGCACGTTGTCTAGCAAGAAATGTACCAAAGCTAATTCGATATTTTGCAATAAAACTGTCATGGTTTACAAAATTATCAGTAGTAATATCCCTAGGACAGTGATAATCACGAAATAATTTTATTAGTTTCCGAGAGCACGTTGCTTGGTAACATCCCGACGCCGTAGGCGGAGGGATGTTACCTAAAGAAACGTGCTCGAGGAAACTAATAAAATTATGAGGATTTATCTCTGTCCGTGGGATATTTGGTCAGAAAATTTTTGGCTTTTTAAATTAAGGTTAACATTTATTTATTAAAAGAACAATTATTGAAAGTACAATTTGAGAAACTAAATGAGCTTGCAGAAGTTGCTGAATTTGTTTCCAATTTATCTATATTTTCAGTATTTAGTTCTCCAAATCGTCACATTTCGAAAATTAAATTTGAAACTGTCAAGTTTTACAATGGTTTTACATAAGCAGTGATATGACGTTAAGTCAGGTGACAACCGGGGTGTTATCGCTAGCGATAACACTCCGGGATAGTTATCAGTATAATCAAATGTTGATTGGACATCCTGATAGCTTTTTGCTCTTCCAGTAACGAATACCCAGGTTTAGTAAGTCGTCTTCTACTTCGACTATCCAGGTTCGTTCTGGTTTCGAAAAATAAAGATCCTTGGACGTCAGATGCAATAAGAAACGTTCTGTTTTTTTTCGTACTGTTTTGGATTTGTCCGTTATCTGTTTTGGTTCTGTACCAACAAGCATCCACAATTATTTCAAACCGTCACAGATAGTTTACCCTCCAAGGGTGTGGACGATGTTTGACTAGTTTAGCAAAGCATGTGCTCTACCATATTTTATTATTATATTATTTTACTTTTGCAGTGACCGATAAAACATGAACGCTATGATAACGTCAATGTGCTAACTCGAATTATTTGTTTAAATCTTCTCCCTGTATCATTTTTAATTTATTCAGCATAATTAAGTATGTCTTAAAAATCTCATACAAAAACAGCCAATTCGTCAAAATCAAAAAGAACATGATAATAACAAAACAAATAAATAAAAACAAAGTTTATTCTTTATTATCAGGTTTTTCATTTGAACCTACCGACAGTAGTTAAGACACACAAGTTTTTGTATGTATATGTATGAGTACAATATGTATAATTAGCGTGTTCTTTATTACTCAAATCAGTATTCAAGCATTCAAACATTAATGTCTATACGTGTTGTTTACCCTGCAATAAAAAAATCTGTATGTGAATGTAAATAGAAAGTTATAAAAATATATCTTTATTGAATTTGATTTGGTTTATGATCTTCGAATAAATCTCAATTTTAACGGTCCATTTGGTGTATACATGGGATGAACGTAATAATCCAATTTTCGATGGTGATATTGGACCTCATAGTGGCGCAAAATCTGTAAAAAATACACATTTAAAGATCTATTTTCATATCCTTGTCAAGTAATTTTCTTAAGTGGGACAAGTTGCATGATTTTACCGACAATTAAACAGTACTACATATGACAGTTACATAAATGTAAACATACACACATGTAATTACGAGGAAACGTAATACGTAATAATTAGGTACATACATATACACACCTTGGCTATGATTGTCTGTATTTCTAAATCCGCGAATCGTCTTCCCAGACACATCCTCTTACCGTAACCAAACGGTAATGATGCAAACGGATGATGTTTAGATAACGAAACGTCGTTTTCGTAAGGGCAAGATTTTAGCCAACGTTCCGGAACATATTCGTCGCTGCGTGCGAAATATTTTTCTGTGTTGCTGATGACACAATGTTGGAATATGATTTGAACCTGAAAGTTGTCAATAAAACATATTTAAATATTGACACGGTATGTTTGGTGAAATCAATTGTGAGGCGTGAATGATTGACATTAGCGTAAAAAAGGAACGTAAATATTGATTTTTTTTTCAAAATCAAATATAAAAATCATGTTTCCTCGATTAGTTGTCTACTCATACCTCTATATGTATAGGTACGCCTAGAAATACAAGCTGTGGTATTTCAAATAGTCGTCACGTCATCCATTACCATAATCCGGATAGAATACTATTCGTAATTGATTTTGGAAGAGTTGTTCAAGTTTGTAAAAACTCATTCACTTGTTTCAATGTTTTCTTCAGTATAGTAGTAAAGTCGTCACAATTTTACCTACACAGCTCACGTGACAGAAACTCAAAGCATTGCAATCAAAGGAAGACGTGAAAAAAATCGTAATGCACGTTTCTTCCTTATTGACTCTTGAACAAATTTAAAATAGTAGGGTAGTTGGGCAAGAGTTTCGTCGTTAAGTAGTTCAAAATCATCATTTATTTTCTTGAGCAACTTCTAAGCGAAGTCTCACGCGTGAACGATTTTGATGGTTTCCATGGTAACCAAGGAAATCAACAAAATCAAACGTCAAACTAAAACGCTGTTCGCTGTCATTATTAGTGTTTTGTGTTTATCATTGTTAAATTTGGTGGTGATTAGCGTTGAATTCTTCCAATCAATGGAGGTGGATAAAAATTTTACATTAACTCGGCCGGAAGTGGCGACGGAAAAATACATTTTCGAAGATGCCGTCCATAATAGCCACTTTTTTCAACTTTTTTGAAATTGGATCAACCGCATCTCTATACGGGACATTGTTTCCGACGTTCTTCTGCCTCGATACTTTCAGACAGCGGTGTAGATTTTTTAGCTATTAAACGACTGGGTGGGTGGAAATCCACTGCTGTTGCAGAAGGATATATTGAGAATTCGTTACAAAATAAAGTTAATACAGCTAAAAAATTCTTTGTGAAACTGCAACAAAGGCTTATCATACCACTCGTTCTACCGACGCGACGCTGAAATAAATTCTGTGACAAATATCCAAAGTAGTGAGGTAAACTTACATTCACAAAACCATACAAGTTCTAATGTGTCTCCATTTAGTTTTAATAATTGTAATATTTCGACTATGAACATATATAATTATAGATATAAAAATGATGATTAATAAATAAAATAAAAGTTGTAAACTGTTTTTCTCCACTTTAGAAAAATATACGGTCGACGGAAAAGTATTGTAACGAACTCTTACATTAAAATGCGATTAATGATCTCGAAGATTATCTGGATCATTAATCGCCTTCATTAATGTACTTGTTGGTTAAATAACTATTAAAAGCTCCTACTAACAAGAAAACATTTTTTTATAGTTTAGTTGCTATTAGAAATATTTTCATAGCTAAACATTAAAAGAAGAATCTTTTAATTGATCTTTAGTAGGAGCTTTTAAAGTATATTTAATAGTTGTAGGGCCCGCTGTAATTTTAAGATAATAAGAAAATAACTGTTTTTACTGTTTGGTAATGTAAGAGATAAAAGACTGTTACAACTGCCAATAACCTAAGAAAATAAGTGATTAGCTTAATAGTTTTTAAAAAAATCAGCAAAATGTTCTGAAACTGTGAATATCAAAAATACTATCAAAAACATAAAAAAGGATAAGAAGAAATCAAAGTAGGGAAAAGTAATAATTTTTGCAATTTGACAACTTTCATAAATATGTTGACAATCAGCTATATGTCCTGTCAGAACTTCAAAAAATATGTAATTCTACAACATGTCAGATGAATCAGTAGTTTACAAAATTTTAAATATTGTTTCTAAATTTGATAGCTGTCACAAGTAAATTGGCAGTTAAGAATGTAATATAACTGCCAAACGGCAGAGTGGAACTGACCGAAGTATATTAATTTTGTAGCCATAAAAGTAGTAAGAAACTATGTATGTATTTCATAGTTTAAAAGCTTTCAAACAAATTATTTGACATCTGTCAAATGTAAATCTGTAAAATCTTCAAATTTGTATCCTAGTATTCAACCAGGCAAAACATTATATTCTTTATGCAGTATCGTTTAATTCAAATTAATGATCTCTAATATGTGTTGCCTTAAAAATTTGGTGTATACAATTGCAACTATTAGATACATATAACAAAATACTTACACCTTTGGGAATATGATATCCGCCTATTACCAAATCTCTTGTAGTTGTTCTTCCGTTACCAATAACAACGGGATATTTTCTATAAAATATGTTTGATACTAACACTATAATAAGATAAATAAGATAGTTATGTTTACCTTAAAGTTTCCTTAATGCAAGCCTTCAAATAAACCATTTGATCCAATTTCCGCTCATCAAATTCTGAATTCTTGTCAGGTAACACATTTGATAATTCCTCGAATAAAATTTGTTGCTTATCCTGATGTAAGGCAAGCTGGTACAGAATTGAACCCACGGCATTCGAAGTCTACAAAAATAAGATAAAGTTTTTCCTATTTCATCTAGTTATAGGATTTCTTACTGTATCGATCCCTACTAAGAACATATCTAACGCTAAAATAACTGCTGTTTTAGTATTATTATCCAGTCTCAAAACTTTTTGCAATACAGACTGTTCTTCTTCAGAATTTTCATTTTTTAAAGCTGCTTCCACATATTTCATGCATATTCTGAAAACCGCAATATCATTCATTTATTTACGTTAACAATTTTTGTTGCTTATTCAATGCTTACTCTCTAATGGTATCCAACGCGTTGATATATGTTTTAAATCTAGGATATATCATAGGATCCTTTAGAACTCTCCAAAAAGGCATGCGTATTTCTAACATTGGAACGTTCACGAAAAATGTGTTTACTGCATCTATCATTTTTTGAGTATCTGGATTTGCGTGATCTTCCAAACATCCTAATCTTACATCTAAAGCAATTTTTGCAACCGCTAAAATGTGGAAAAGAATACTTTCATATTAAGAAGAAAATATCGACCACTTATGTAAGGCTTACATTCGAGAGACCACTTGTGTAATTCATTCAAGAAGTCTGATGCAACCTCATTGTTGGAGTCCCTGATTTTGTCAATTCTGAAAAGAATATTGATGTCTCATGCTTGCAATATAGAATTAGAAAATGCTATGAACTGTTCGTTAATTATAACAAACACGTAATCAATATTAGCGATATCCAGTGTCATCTCCCTGATAACTAGTATGGAGTCGTTTTCTTCTAGTAGGTATTGTGTTGCAAATTTGAAAAAATATGCTGTTTTAGCTATTAAAGTATTTGAAGGTGCTGATATTTTTGGATTTTCTTATCCTGCAAAGTAAACGCTTGGCGTTGCCTCTGTTTGCCGCATATTCAAAATTATTTTACAATTTCACAGCTAGTAAAAATACTGTCGAAAATATTTTGACAATCACAAGAAGATATAAAAAAATTGAATAGAAGAAAGTAATGATTTCTACGATTTGATAGCTGTCACAAATATGACAATTAGGTACTACTCACAAATGTAAAATATAATTAATTTTACAACTGCATTTTGATAACTTACAACTGTCAAATATGGTAAACAGTGGTTAAAAAGTTGATAACTGTCAGAAATATTTTAAAAGTTATTAACTGGTTTTATAGTTTGACAGCAGCTAGAAGTAGTTGAACTGGCACAGCCGTTAAGAGAGCAAGAAAATGTGCGCTTCTTTTAATTTAATAATTTTCAAAAAAATTATAATGTCCCGCACATATTAAAATATCATCATCCCATATAAATCTAATTTTATAGTAGGTACTTTCGTTTCCAAAATGATTGCATTTCCTTCTAGGATCGCCGAATACGAAAAATTTCTACTAAAACTGAAAGTTTTGTGGTATACTTTTGTTTCCCTAACGTTGCAGTTCTTTTTGGGGAATTCGTAGAAATGTTAATACCAGAAGGCTACTAACAAGCAGAAATTAACCAGTTTTCTTCTTTTCTTCAAAATATTACAAAAGCAGGTAATTATTAGGTAAGCAACAATAAAAATTTTCTGTCACACAAATTCAAATAATTAACGTTTACTTCCAATATATGTATTGCAAATATTTTAATTGTTACCACAATACAGTATCATTACTTGCTATATTCGTAATAAATATTCATGCTACAGATATATTAGTAAGGATCTAAGGCGAAAGTATTCTGTTAGAAAGTAAAAGCAATCACGATAAAAAAAGAATTTTTCAACTAACGCACAGCAAACTGCAAAGCGAGTCGAACAAACTTTACATCATATTTGCATTATATAACATTATATGTAATTACTACGTACATACACCGAGATTCATGTTACATTACGAAACTAGAATAAATATAGAATACTGTAACCATACTCACCTTTGAACAAACTCCATTGCTATAGTTTCGATTGGTTTGATGTAAGTTTTCGTAACCTTAGGTTGTAACATCACTTTGTTTACCTTGGAACGAAATTTTTGCCATTTCTCACCATGTCTTTAATTGAACATAAAACAATTAAATATAAGAAAGCGCCTTACGGTAAGACTCACACTGCTATTACGCCAGCATCTTCTCCAAAGAATTCTTTTCTGTAAACGTGCTTGTAATAGTTTAATGATGGCATAGCCGGACGATGAGGCATAACATCTTCTTGTCTGAAGACATTCTCTATTTCATCTGGATCGAATACGAACAGCATATCGGGTCGTCCGAATAGTTTATCGATCTTGACGATGCTTCCATATTGTTGGTATAGATCTTTAGAAATCTTATCGATGTTTTCGATTTGATATGGACCTAAACACGAAGAATATGTAAAAAAAGAATAATTTAAATTCGAATGAAATATATTTTGTTACTCTCCGAAAATACAACCCTACCACTCTTGCTTTTACATGAGAGTAGGAATACTTATACACATGGAAGCAGGCAATGGTTCTGTTGACGTGCATGCCAAAAGTAAATCGTTTGTTCCAATTTGGATTTATTATTGCTAAGTTTTCATCCGCAAACTCCTTGAATAAAACCAGAAATTGGTAATCTTCATAATTTCAAAATGCTTCATAGGCTTTCTATCCATAACCTCTCGCAAAAAATAGCTAAAAATCTGAGTGAGTTTGGTTGTGAGGAAGAAGGGAATTCTGTCGTATCTCGAAATGGTTACGACAAGAGCGTGTTTACAGATGCTGAAGAAATAGACCATTCTGATGATGACTTTTATGATTAACTCCATTGCTCGCAAAACAGTCTTCGGAAATTAATTAGTGTCACGCAAAACGATGACGTTGGCTCAAGGTCCAGAAAAGTAGTTGGCTAGGACATATCATTAGAATGCTGGACAACAGGGTGGTAAAAAAGTCTTACATGAGGGAGTAGGGTGTAAGAAGAGAAGAGGACACCCGAAAGAAAGATGGTACCCACAAGTAAAAGAAGAGAAATTCATGTATATGGATGATAATGCTCAACCACATCTAGCAAACATTATTGCTTGTAATCCTCGTTCGAAGAGGTATGAATTCTCTTATCGAATATGCCAGGGGTGGATTAGGAAGACCTACTATCTAACGAATTCTTGCACATCACTCAGTTGCAATATTTACTTCTATTTCCAATTAGAATCATAAATATCCATTTTTGAGCAGTGTCTTTTATCACATAATTTTCACTTATAACTATAAGCATAACAGAATGTAATGTGAAGTGAAAATTTAAATTGAATTCATTTTAATTTATATTTAATCCGTAAAAAAAGCGTGTATAATTTCTAAATATTGTTGCTTGATAAACTAATATTTGCAATCGCATTTTCGACACAATTAGAAAGCAAACTTAAAATAGTTTGAGGCATGTAGTTTCATGTGACTGCGTACCATAAAAATGTATCTGTGTGTCTTTATTTTTATATTTTTACCTCGATACTTTGTTCTATGCAGTTATGTACCTATTCTAAATCTGGAAATAATGTTTTGAATAATTTTCTCAAAAATAAATTGGAACAACCTTCAAATGAGTTCATGAGTCATTCATTTAAAATCTATATATGTATACAATTACTGCATCAATTTACTTGAAGTTTTTTTATATGGGTAGAAATATAATTAATTAATGTATTTAGTGAAGATCGGCTTTTTAATGAAGTTGGAGTATTAATTCATTAATAAACTCCTAAACAATCAATGAGTAAAATAATGAAGAGAAGAATAGTGAAAGTACAATTGTTCACTACTTAAAAATATATGTACGTAAAGGATATGTTATATGACCAATTACGGCAATTGCTCAATATGACCTTCAATTTGTTGTACTAAAATTAGCAACCTTTCCTCCAAATTGTACATTTCCAATTGTAACATTTCTAATTGAATTGCAAGAATTTGGTGCATAATATTGTCCTTTAATTCTTGTAACGTTTTGGTCGTTTTCTGAATCCTAAACTTTTTAAATAATCCCACAGCCAGTCATCTATAGGGTGAAGATCATCATGTGATCTTGGTGACCATGAATTTGCGAAATATCTGTTTTACACACGATGTTGAAACAAATTGAGTAACAATTCTTTGACTTATCGGAAAATCTGCGGGGGTGCTCCATCTTGCATAAAAATGATGCTTTCAATTTCGTGGTGCTCGTTGTGCAGCTGTCAAATAACATAATCTCTTAACATTTGCAGGTAGTGTTCACCGTTTACAGTGATACGGCTTCTCCATTCAGCATTTTCTCGTAGAACTACAGACGAATGATGAAATCATCTGTAAAACTGCACCAGATGGTGACTTTCTTGTCATAAAGACCTTCTTGAACAATTTCTTGCAAACCAGATTATAGAGTTTTGGGTAGTACCTCCATCATTCAGAGTAAAATGTGCCTCATCTGTCCAAAAAATATAAGAATTGTAGCTATAGTATCCAAATCTCCCGTAAAATTGTCCAAACCGTGGTATACAGCACTTGCAATCGCTTGGATATCGCATTTCCACTGCTGATTGCTAGTGGATTGCAGCCTTTGTAACTTGGACATCACTTATGCTTGGTCACTAATTTGTTAAAAGTTATAATAATTTAAAACGTATTCCTTACTTTATGATATCCTTGTATATTCATTAAACTATTTTAAAAAGAGTTGAAACCCTGAGGGACTCCAACAGCTGTTTTCTAGAGTCTGGAACTTTACTGTTAGTATATGTGACCTGATACATATACAATTTTGCCAATAAACTAAAAAGTTATCAGCAACAAAAACTTCTGACATATCCAATTCATCCCAATCATAATTTCAAGTTCTAAAAGTTAGGTCACGCATGGATTTGTCTGATAGAAAGCAAAGCGACTCTCGGCAATAAGTTGATTTTTTACAGCATACATAATTTGGTAATCCACACCCAGAGAAACTAACTTAACAAATAAAGAATAGAGTCAGCAAACAAGTCATTTCCAGCGATAAATATCGAACATTTCAAACAACTTTGGCTTAAGTTTAGTATTTGTTCTGAACATTCTACTGCAAATTTAGCATGCTGCTAATTTACAATTTTTTCTCTATGAAACTGTTAGATTACTGTTGAATTAAGCTCCATTATTCGATGTTCGACAGTTACTGGTGAGATCGTAACTGATATTTGACCACATTTTGAACAATTGCATTCAAAATTCCACAAATGTTTTTCCCTTAGATATTATCACAAAAAATGTCTTTGATTTAGGAAATAAGATGGCAGCAATGCAACCAATATTGCAAATGTTTCAGCCACTCAAATGGTATTTATAAAGACCTATCAAAATTGCAAAAACACTAAATCGCGTTATCACTTTCGATATCTAAAAATTTCTAAAAAGAAATTTTCGAATTATTTATTTAGGAGTGCTTGAAAGCATTTAATTGTCAATGACAATAACCGGTAAATTATCAAAGTTTGATGTTAAAAATATATCACAAAGTAATTAATTGAAATTAAAATATTATTGCAGATTAATCATAAAATATTTCAACAATAATTTCACTGACCTATGTACGGTATAAATCTCCAATTATTTCCTAAAATCGGCAAAGGTTTCGGACCCGGAATTTGCTCGTAGGGAAGTGCATTCCTCCAAATATTCTCTTCCGGAATATGAAACACTTCGTCCAAATTCACCACGGACGACTTATTCCTGGCGATTATTCTCTGCAATCTTTTCGCGATATTCATGTTTCCATTGATACTGAAGCACTCACCGCGATTTCACAAAAAAGCTATCGCTATCACCTACAGAAACGTAAACCAATTTTCTACGTGTTCTGTATTATAACCCCCTACCTAGATAATTCAATATATCGAAGTTTATCTTGCGTTCGCAATGAGTTAGTTCCTCTCCAAAGAACACCTTTAATTTTTACTGGCCGACTTATTTGCAGTATATTTAAGAGAAATTTCCGGTTTCTCTTCTTCATTGTTTTGACTTTATATTTTAAATTTAAGTTAACAATATTTACTAATTTCAATAATTTAATAACCATTGTTTCTCCCTCCTGATTCCTCTGTTAAATTCTATACTTTAGTCATTTCTTGTTTGAATAATTACTCTACTTTCAACTGGTGCTTCGCCAGAATATTGTGATATACTATAATGAATTGGGAAATAATTATACGATTGCGAAAACTAAAAACATTCTCGGCGACGATTAAGTCACGACAATTAACTAATAGTAGTACACATTAGAGTAAGCTGTCGGAATCACTAATACGGTATACATGCAATGGTATGTAAAAGCTGCACGTGCTTTGTAAACATATCCGTTGTATTAAGCTATATTAAGCGAAAGTAAACATCGTTAAACAAATATAAATTACGTATACGACAAGGCTAATTAAATAATTAAGCTTACACTAATAACAATTCCTCTTTAAAAATTATTTATTATATGATGTCAAGATTAGCTACGCTTATTTAGAGCTACATTTAATATAGATATGTCAATAGGACGAATTTCACATTACTTGTGCTTTAATTTCTTTAACATTTTTTGCGATATTTATTGTATAGATCTTAATTTTACCCTCTTTCTTTCCTTTGAAAGCGAAAGTGGAAACGTAGATGGGAAATAAAACCATGTCCATATATTACTACGACTACAGGCTGTCCACAAGGGAGAGTTACTTCCCCACTCATGTGGAGTTTGACAGCAGATGAACTCCTATGCAACTTGACCAAACTAGACATATCCTGTCAAGGATATGCTGAAGACATAATCATTTATGCAAGAGGAAAGTTTGAGAATATCCTCTCTGACAAGTTCAAGAAAAGAGGAAGGACGTGAAATATTTAGGCTTTATCCTGGATAATAAACTTGCATGGAACAAGCATGAACTTAAAAGTAGAAACTTCGCAGGAAATAATTGAAGACGGGATCCAAAAATAGTACTCTGGATGTATACCGCAATAATGAGACCAATGATCACTTACGGAGTGGTGGCTTAGAGCAAAAGAACTAATTTGGCCATCGCGAGGGCTAATCTCTACAATATGACAATGAGACCTTGTCTCATAGGATCTCCTGAAGTGGTACTAAACCTTGGTCCTGTCCACATTTTGGTGACGAACACAGCCAAAAAGACCGCGCGTAGAATGATCGACAAAAGATTAATTAGGCATATGCCTCAGCCTTGTGAAGGTTAGGAAACCTATGATATGCTCCGAGACGACTTGCCAAGGAAGTTCAGCTTTGTGAAGAGATTTACCACAATGTTCATTTGTACTAAGAGCGAATGGGACAAAGACACCATCTCGAAACTCAATAGCAAGGCCATCAAATGGTACACCTACGGCTCCAAATCTCAGAGAGAACTGGAATAGGAATATATATGGGTCTAATAGAAGCAAATATTTCGAAAGCTTATGTATGTATCCAATCATCTTCCAGGCGAGAAAATAGACGCTATTGAAAGATAGGTCCAGTTCAACATCGACAGAAGCTACGAAAAGCGAGAGATTATCGAAATGTCTGATAGTCAAGCAGCGATCAGGGCGTGGAACTCAAATATTATCAGCTCCAAGATGATTTACGAGTGTCTAGACAAATTGAATGAATCAAGCAAAAGGAAGAAGGTAACACTATAGGTGCATTCTGAGACACACAGGAGTGAAAGGAAACGAACTAACTGACAATCTCGCTAAGAAGGGTGAAGGGGGCAGAATACTTTTTGAGGGACCAAAATCTTTTTGCGGGATAAGTAGCAGTGTAATACTGGAGAAACCCAAAAGTGAAGTAGAGCAGAGAAGTCTAAATACTGGGAGAATCTCCACGATATGTGGCAAACTAAAATTCGCCTGGGAACATATAACCAAAAGAAATCTTTAGAATGCATCAACCTCAACGAAAGAAGCCGAATGTAGATTTTGTGGGAAAAAAGATAAAACATCAATCCATCTACTAAATTATTTTCGATGACACCGTTGTCAGTGATAATGACATCATCGGTATTTCTTTAAATAGCATGTCAATTTCTGACATTTATGCGAAGTACTCATTCACACCTTTGCAATAAAACATCGTTTGAATTATCGTATTACCACCGTTTCTCAAATTTTGTTTTAGATCAAAAGATTAGTTCATTATTTATTTTATTAACAGAGAAAAACAAAAATTATGACAAATATTATTAAATTTTCAAGCGACTTGCGTGCATTGTCCTACAATGTCCTAAACAACAAATAAATTCTTCCTGACACTATTAACCAGCTATTAACGACGCATCCGTAGACGACATATAATATACGTTCTTTAAGTTGTAGTTACTGGTGGCCTATTCATCGATTTATTACAAGTACTGAACACTGAACTGAAAAGGTACTCGAGCGTGAATTCTCATGACGTTGCATTAAAAAAAGAAATACAGTGCTTCGGTTACATTTTATAGTTCTATTGTTTATTATATTGCTCTTGTACATAAAAACAATCAATAAAGCCATATTATTATTATTAATAGCGAAAGTCACGTGACTTTAGATATGCAACTCATTTAACTGTATGGTAATACATAAAAATAAAATTCCTCCAGAAATTTTTATTTACAATAAATATTATTAATAATAAATGTTGAAAACGTTTTCATTGTTGGCTAAACAAATATTTACTCTGCGTTTTAAATTATCAAATACATTTTGCAGTTAGTCTATGGAGCTATTATTTATCTCTTTTGGTATAGCTGCATGAAGTTTTTTTTTAATTGTGTGATCTATTTCTGTCAAAATATCGATTTTGCAACTTTCAGGTTAGACAGCTTAATTTGGTTTACCAACATATTATTGACGTCATCTTACATCAGAGATCACGTGGGTTTCGATTCTAAATGAAAGCTCGTTGCATATTCAATATTTATTAAATTGTAACATACCAAAGTACATTTGTATCGCGTAATCAATGTTAAATATTTTTTTATGATCAGGAAGGATAAGGTTAGCTAATAAAAAAAGAAGATTACTTTTAAATAATGTATTTTATCAACATTAACAATATAGATAAAAACAAAATATCTTTTACTAAATAAAATGCAAACGCAATTCACAGCTAAATCAAACATTATATTTGCTTACTACTACACGCGACACACAGATCTTTATTTATTGCACAAATTTTATGACTTAAATGACCACATTTTAACTTAACATTATCATCGAATAAAACAGATTTTAAAGGAATATCACAGATGGTACAATTTGACTCGGTTAAATATATACTATTGGTCCGTTTAGTTTCGCCGATCTCTTTACTTTTTAAATACTTCAAAATGAGCAAATCAAACTCATTCCTCCTCGCATCATTTTTATCAGTATCCTCGCAAAATCTTGAATATTTTATTTTATTTTCATTTAGACTATTCGGTAGACAACTGACGAATATACAAGACTGGTAAAAATCGGTTTCTAATACACCAGACGGTATATATTTAGAATATCTTGATAATATTTTTAATGTACTTGGTCCGCCAATGGAGTGTAGCATACATTTTGCAAAATCATTCCAGGTAATATTTAGATCATTTTTAATAATTTGATCGCAGTTTAAGCAAACGTTACGTTTTAATTTTACGAAATATTTAATGGCTTCATCCCACATATCGTAGGTAAATAGTGTACAATAACTAGTAAATAAATTATAATCATTAAATTGGATTAAAAGTGGTAGAGATGAAATTAAATTTTCCTGGCAAGATTTTATTAGTGTAAATTTATACATTGTAGGAACTTCTTTACAAATCAAGCTAAAATTGTTAGATTTTTCTATCAGTTCACAACCGACTTCGTAAAATTGTACTGTTGTTAACGAAGCATTTGATAATGGGAAAGAGCATTTACATAAATGATTTGATTTATTTAAAGTTGTAAAACAATCCTGAACGAATTGGAATAGTGTTGAATCACGATCTAACATTTTAAGGTGCTCTGTTCTATTTAAATTGATAAATTTTAATACTTGTGTTGTAATCCAAATTTTTGAATCATTATCACTGTTGCAATATTCCAAAAATAAATCGTACATATTTTTTAATTCTGCTAAATCTTTTTCATGCATTAATTCTTGGAATTTTGGAATCATAATACTAGGATTAATTTTATTAAATTGATATTGTTTATTTAATATATTTATGAGGTAATTTTTATCTGTATGATGATCAGTTTCAACAGAAATATGGGTCTCAGGTTTAACGGCATTAGCTTCAATGATATTGTCACTATCACCGTTTATAGGTTTTAAAACGGTGTTTTTCGGCGTAATACTGTTTTCTCGATGGTGTACGTTATCTACAATATAAATCCCGTTCTGTAATTTTTGACTATTAATTCTGCAATTTTCAATCATTTTCAGAAGAGGTTGAATTTCACAAACGACTTCTTTATTAATTAATTTCTCGTTTAATACCTTTAAAATTTGCAGCCTACTATCTCTAATTAATGCGGAAACATCATCGATAAAATACAAACAAAATTGAGCGCATAGTAAATACTGTTTGCGTGAGAGGATTTTTGTAATAAAACTTTCTATGTCTAACAATGATAAAATCTTTAAATTATTATTTTCTAACCAAATATATATTGTATTTCCTAAAACTTTTATATCTCTGATATCGCTAAAATAATTCGTCCAATATAATAATGAAACGCTTCTTACATCAAATACATATATACCATCAGCTTTAAAAGTCAAAATGTAATCGTTAAAGGTAAATATTTTCCCAAAATTAAAACTCGAAAATATAGTTTCACTTAAATCCGATATTTCTAACACTGAATTTTCACTTTCCCCTAAATGTATTATAGTTGATGCATTAATGTTTAAAGAGTCCCGAAATTGATGTGTACAAACAACAGAAGAATCAAAATTTGCTTCCCAAAGTCGTAAACCCGGTCTTGCACAATAGATTTTCACAGCATCTCTATTTACAATCGACGAATTTCCATTCTTTAAATTTCTCAAAAGTTTATCTTCAGTTTGGGTAGGATCAATGTTAAATCCACCTTTATTATAGAAACATGCACCAAAATAACCATCTCTTAATTTTTTACCGATCTGTCGATATTGCTCCTGGACTGTATCACAAAGATATGTTTTCGTCTTGGTGGATGCTAATAAAAAATTAGAGTATATATCCAGTTGAACAATAGTAGAATCTAATCGCATTAAAGTTGCACTTGGTGTTTGGAACAAAGCTTTTTTCTAAAAAAAAATGATCATAAATTTTAAATATTAAAGTAAAGAACTGCAAAATCCTGCTCCCATTTGAATTACCAAAGCTTAAAATCAATTTGTCTGTTATTTACCAACACTTATCAAATGGCTGCTGGATTCTGCACATTTACTCTTCCTTTGTCAAATTACCAGCAGATGGGATATGGATATCACAGATACTTGACCGCTACTATCTCCAGAATATAAATCATTCCCGTACCATTTCATTGCAGTTACCATGTTACCCTCATGCTGTGTATAAATCTGGTAATGAATGTTACCATCACAAAAACAATTTTCAACAATAACAATAAAACCTTTAGACGTCGACAGAGCCACATCTTTCTGTTCAGATGATATAACGATATTCGTAACTGATCCATCCTAAAACTTTCACATTGTATAAATTTGTTGAAGTTTCACTGAAGACAATACCTTATTAGGGATTAACTTGATGAATTTACAAGGATGCCGATTAAAAATATATATTCCTCCACTGCTCGCACCAAATACGATATAATTAGAAGAAATATCAAAACAAGTAAACTGAAATTAAAATATACGTAGGATGTGTAATATAAGGTTAAATACTCACTTTTATACGTTGTGTTTGATGCAGTGATTGTTTTATTACACTATTTATTTTACTTAGGTACTCTACAAATACTTCCTTTTTACTCATTTTGATGACAAATATAACATTTAGGTTAAAAAAAGAAAACTTGTCATTCCATTCATGACCAACATCAAATAAATAAATTCCACTATTTAGAAAGTTAATCGTACATTCTCTTAGAACAAGATGGATAGATGAACTTTCTACGTATCAGAACGAGATACATCATGAAAATAAACAGCGATTTCGTTTGCGTAATTTGGCAAGATTGTAAATAGATATGCAATGGGCAGTTTATAGATGTAAATTTATTTTTTTGTTTTCTAAGTGCAAAATAGTTTTGTGGTTATTTTTATTTATTCAGTACGTATCAACACGTATTACCATTAATAATAACGATTATCTAAACTAAAGTTTAAAGTCACCGTTTATTTTTAGTTAAATTCGGAACACTTCCCGTATGTCTAAACAAATGTCTTGGTGAATATAATTTGTTGTTAATTTTACCAAAATGGAGTTGTCAGATCAAATACACAATTTGCAAATACACGTAAGGGATTTCAAGAGACAGAATGAAAGTGTTGGCGAGAAAAATAACTGGAAGAAGAATTATGATGGTGTACTTTGCAACGATGACTTAATTAATATCGATGAAATTGACTTTTCGAATGATGAAAATTGGTAAGTGTTTTTGTTTACTATCAATATTTGAAGCATTAATTATGATTTCACTCTCATCTGTGAGATTTGCTCATCAATGTTTTATATACATGTATAGGGTAACCTAATTTCATGTTTTGAAAATTCAGTTCAAAATATGAATTTTATTTTGTGTATCTTTCTTCTCTTTTATTGTTCTTGATAATTTCTAAATGTTAAAGTTTTAGTTTAATTACCAGATTAATTGAAAAGTTTATTCGACAGTAAGATGTAAGACAAATAAGTCATTTACACTTTATTTTCTATGTTATCTAAAGTGAAAGTTACTTAAACATCTTAATTGAAGTGTGCATGATTAACTTTGCACTAAATAATTCCCTAATCATTAAATGTTATTTGAATATTAAATTTTCTAAATGGTGATTGACGTGTGATAAGAAAGTCAAATATCTACTAATCGCCAGTAAGTTAATAGAGGATAACAGTTTAGCATAAATAATTTCAATCAATAATAATGATAAACTCTTATTAACCCCAGGTTGCACACCTAAAAAATTTTTGCACAGATATCCACTAGGTTGCTAAACCTCGAAGGTCTATGATGTGCATCCTATAATAAGTTCAATTAAAATCCTTCAATTGTTTTAAAATGTAATACATTTTCAATAATATGTATATTCCAACTTGCATAAAAATAAAAGATTTTTTTTCATCAATCAAAGTTATCACTATTCTTGAATTGATTGGCAAAAACTCAGTTTGTTTGCCAGTTAACATTCAAATCTAATAAGTTTGTTTCATCTTTCAACTTTTTACTTTTACCCTGCAACTGCTACTGTATTATCTTCAGTCTTATTTTCTGAAATCGAAGATAATATAATTGATATGTATGTATGTAGGCGTGTGTGTCTCTTATTGTGATTCTAAGGATTAATAATCGGTAACACCGGACACTACAACGCCTAATTAACTAAGAATGCATATTTCATCGCCTCATCTCAACTCGTTACATAGTCTTATGCTTTGTGCGAAAATTACGCATGGTTGCACTGACTTTGACTGAAGTTTTTCTTGGTTTTCCTATAGAATCATTGTAATACTCCTAAATACTTTAAGCTTTCTCTGGAAACCACTTTCATGTGTCATGACTAAACTTCGATTTGTCAGTGTCACTGGTGGATAAGTAGCTGCTCGGCCAAAAGACCTATTGTGCACCCATATCGTTTTAGATCTCTCAACTCGGTTGCACTTGTAAAAAAAAGTGTGTGAGTTGGTGGAGAGTTAGTTTCTCTAGCCGGTTGTAAATTTCTTTAGTCTGGGCCTGCTCATAGAGAGAGTATAAGTCCTATATGTTGTTAACGACTGTTAAGGAAGCCTGCAAGCTATACTGTACTTGCAGTGCTATAGTTCTATTTATATAAATATACAATAATAACTCTATCCCAACCGAATGATATTCCGTGGGAGTATGCATACTAAATCTTTATTCATCTTGAGACAAATTTATGACTAAGCATTATTAATCACCCTGGATAATTTATTAATAATATTCCTATTTTAAGGTTGTGTGGTAATTCTGGACGATCTGACATTGATCTAACTCAATGGTTGCACGATGATAAATACAAAAAAATGAATAATATTGACGGATATCAGAACCATTTATCAACATTTCGAGATACATCGGAGCTTAAAAAAATCATCGATACAAGAACATTCACAAGGCCAAAGAAAAAATACAATCGTCCAAGCATAGAACATTATACTGAAGAAATGTACGATTTACGTAGCAATAGTACAGAAGACGTACTACAACAAGAGATACAAAATTATATATCTTCATCGAAATGTACTGATAGTTCGAACACTAGTATTATAAGCGATGATACCTGTAGTAGATATACTTTTAATAAGCCGTTACATTTTGATTTAACTCAATCGTCTTCTACGAATATTTTTGATAATATTTTGATGAATGCTTCCGATATAGATAGTTTTCAGAACATGTCTCCGCCGAGCTTAGTCAATTCAATGTGTTCGTCGACGTTCACCAATTTAATGGAGAGCAGTTTTATTAAAAACGACCCAACGTTACGTGAAATCCGAGATGCTGATTATTCTGGGGAGATCCTAATACACGATACGGAACCTCAACTATACCAATCGTTTACTGAAAGTTGTAGCAGCTTAAATTCGGATTCCGCGGAAAATTTCTTGAGAAGAACTTTACCAACGCTGAACGGCACGTTTAATCTAGCGCAATCGCAGAATTCTACGTACAATTCGGATTCGGACGTCGGAAATACGACTGTGACTAAAGAAGACAATTCAAGTGACAATAATCAGCTTACGTTTACAAATGAACAAGTTAATGGTACCTTTATTAGACAGGATGCTAAAGAACTGAATTATCCTAACAATTTAAACAATTCGTACGTCATCGAAGGAAATTTAAACAACAGTTTCAAGAGGAATTTAACCAAAGATATTAGTTACGATAATATGAATTTGTCGAGTAATTCCGATGTTCAATGTGATAGCGGCAATAAAACCATTAATACTTCGTTTAAGAAGCCGCAAAATGATCAATTCTTGAAGGAGCCTTGTGAAATTGATGCAACTTACAACATCGAATCTAATAATGCCAGTATAACCGACGTATATTTTAATAATACAACGGCAGGTAAGAAAGTATATTTAATTGATATTTGTTTTATTAAATATAAAGATACATGTTCGAATTGACAAATTTTGAATATAAAATGATCTTGTAATAGCAGCTCCAGAAATATATACAAACCGTCACGAATTCTGCGACATTCCTGATAATTATTAATCAGTTTGCAACATTTTTTGTTAATTAGTTTGTACTTGGATTACGTATAACAACCAATTCATAAGTTGGCGAATGTTGGATATACAGGGTGATCAAAAAGTTCCTTTGTGTTTTATACAATTTTCTCAACAACTTAATCATTCCTTAACACTAGCAAAAACAGAATAACTTGTTACGAGGATAATAAGTACTGCTGAAACTAGTGTTGTTCTTGAGACTGTTAATTGAGTTATCACTTCAATCCTAAGAAAAGAAACCAACTGAATAGCAAATTCAATAGAATGACTTCTTTAAATGTTTTACAATATAATTAAATATATATACAGTGTTCTGGCATACTTGAAAAAAAAATTAAACATGTATACTTACGTAAGTTAGTGAGATTTCCATCGCAAAATAAGGAATTTTAGTCACTTGAATATTTTTGAAAAATAGTCAACATTTTCAGGACGGACAGTATCACAACAATTGCTCGAAATTTGCACCATGCACTTGTATACATAACCGCGGGCGCCGTATAAGTGAATCACGTACAAATGGAATAATTGTTATCAAATTGCCATTCGTGTGCATTATGATAATTAAATGTACCATTGCGCGTAAAAGTCGCTTCATCGGAAAATAAAATATTACCCACATAGTTTGCATTTTGTTCGTGTCTTTCGCCAACACTCGCAAAACGCGACTCTGGCGGCGTAGTCTGCTGGTAATCAACTGTGCACGCGTTGGTAATAATAAGGATACAACTGATTTTCGCGTAACGTTCTCCAGACAACGGAATTGGAGACATCGACGAGTCTAGCAAGGTCCCTTGTGCTAAGTATAGGGTTATTGTCAATTGCTTCGACAATTTCTTCCTCGGCATTTATTATTCGCGCACTTCTACCTGGACGTTCCGGTCCTCGAGGTTGGATTCGGCCTGTGTCTCGCAATCGTTGAACAACTCGTACAAAAGTCGCGGGCCCGGGCAAACGTGTATTTGGAAATAATTGTATGTATCTTCTACAGGCGCGTGCACTATTCTGTTCACACTCTCCGTAAATTAACAACATGTCTGCCAATTCATGATTAGGAAAAGCCATGATATAAAAAACAATAACTTTCTTCAAGTAACGCCAACACTGTTAAAAGTTACGAACGAAAATACGAACTTTAACCATTCGCTGACAAAATAATACTACGACACATAGCCGAAGTAATTGTGATGTGCATTTTCAGCATTCTTAAATGTAAACAGTATCAGATGTTGCCAGTTACCTACACAGACCCTTTATCCAACATACGGCGACTTTGCCCATTTGTTAACAAATATCGTTTGATAAGTTTTGAAGAGCTCATGTGGTGCATTTTTTGTTTCGTACAGACCGAACGAAAAACATTTGCCCAAAACTTTACCAATTTTTTTTCTCGCTTATACGACAACTTTTGTAAAAGATTCTTTTTCAAAAAATATTCTACATATCAAGATTCGACGGTTAAAATTTTTGCGATGTATGTGAGAACACCCTGTATATTGCTGGTAATCATACATCTGGCCAATAACTGCTTATCTAACGTCTTGGAAGCTGGGCATAAGTCTCCATTTTGTTCAAATGCAAAGAGTTTAGAATACCTGGCCAAAATATTAAGATTTATATTAATTCTTTCAAGTTAACGGCACCATAACAACAGTACTAATAGTAACAAACTAACACTCCCTGAAAAATATTCGGAACAATACCTCTACACTAACACGACTTATCGCACACTAAACCGTTTATCTTAAACAGCGGTAGAATTCGACCCGGTGCGAAAGCCAGGTAACGAGTAGTTGAGGGATATCACGTACACATTCTCGGACAGAGAATATTACTAGTTGTATTGTATCCGATCGTTTGCAATAATATTACTCTATAAGTAAGAATGGTATCATTTCCTTAATGTGGTTTTAATAATTTGGCCAGGTACTGTATAGACAAAAAGGATTTAAACATATATTTACAGTTCTCCAAGATCATTTTTTTACATTTTAAATTTGTCAACATTAACATTAAGATGGAAAGAAATTTTATAAGTTAATAGTTTAGTTGGTAATTGAAAAATTTATAATAGGAATGATTTAGTGCAACCTAGGAATAGAAATAGTGTTAAACGTACTGTTAGAAATAGTATTTTGTTTACGATTAAAGAGAGTTAGACTTGCCGATTTAAAAATGCTTTGCATTTTTAATATGCCCTGCAGTATTGAACACTCCATTGGACATTAAGAAAATAAACTGGATACTGTTTCAGAACCATCATCAGTTTTCCTAAGCTCATTTTACTTAGTGTTGTTGCATCTCTATAAGATGTTCTCATCTTTTATGCATTTGTTTAAGGGTATGTATAAACAAAAAAAGAAAGATATTATAAGAGACGCTTTTAGTGTTGTGGCTGTTTTGATCGGATTTTTTTGGCACGAACTGTAGGACTTCTCTTTTCTTCAATACTCCTTTCCTGTAAATCTTGAAATAATTTTCATAACTGAGTGCCTAATCTACAGTAGAAATTGAATTTAGCTGTTGTTGTTTTTTTATTTGTATAATAATAGTAATGATGACAATAAAAGAGCATGCGTGCTATACTCTTTTTTACAAAAAAGAACGCTAAATATTGTATAATAAGAAATAATTTGCATACTTTTACTCGTACATATATAGGATTATTTTGTAGCGAAAGATCCTAATTAATTTAAAAAAATGTTGTATATTATTGGTAATAATTGCTCGTAAATACGCAAGGAAACTAAAGGAGTACTTTCGGTTGCAATTAGCTGGTGCATGAAGTGGTTCAAAACTTAGAATTAAACGAATTGTTACATATTAATTAACGTTTATTTATTTTGTATGTTGAGTATATAGTTGGTTATTTATTAACATTAATACAGAATCTATTTAAAAGAAGCGTCTGTGTAGTTTTTCCTCTTCTTGGAGTATGGCGACTATAATTATATCGCATCTATTCAATTAGAGAAATCAAACACTTTCACTTAGGAAATCCGTATTTGTTTACTTATCTCGGAAATGTTAAATTAGTTCTTAAGTTCTTTAAGAATACAGCGTGTTTCGCAACGACCTCCCATTACAGCGAAAAAGTTGTACAGCTGTACAAGTAAACGCTTAAGGACCTCTAATGCCGATATCCTTTAGAAACTCTCACAATATAATTTAGCCCCTACTGATTTCTAAACGATTAGGTCGCCAATCTACTACTTGACGTGCTGTTAAAAATAAATTTCTCTCGAAATAGAATCTTGTGCTTTGAGTTCCGCTTCAATATCCGAAGATCTCTATTGAATAGTCTGGAATTTAATAATTTTAATATTTTGTTTATAAAGATCATGAAAATTTACAGAAATATCAATAAGAATTTGCTTGTAAATTCAGGGTCCGTAACGGTGAAAACTCAACAACAATTCGACAAATCCCATTCGGAAAACATCGATCCCAACACGACCATCAACTTAAAACATCCAATCATCTTGAACGGTGCTTTCCGCAAATCGCCGAATTTTGCAAACATCGTTCAACAAAAAAGTCCCGATGCCAATTCCGGCACCGTGAACAACTTTATTACAAACCAATTAAACAAGACAATCTCTTTGGAGAACGATCTAGATGATCCTCTCAACGTAACTATCGGTTACAACATTACTGATGAAGCAGATTTGAAAAACTGTACTTACAATCAGGATAGCAAAACTGATGTGAAACGAAATTCGGCAGGTTATGTAACAGGTTCAACAGACAGTCTCGATCACATGAGCAGCTTATCTAATAGTAGCAAGGGTTCCAACAGGATGCTCAACATGGCGGAAGTGGATGCTATTGTGGAAGAACAAGAACGAAGTAAGTAGAGTCTTGAATGTGATATATATTTATTTTGCATTTTTAAATGTAAACGTTATTTTAGAGCGACTTTAACTATTAGTTAGTATTGCACTACCTAAATATTCTATTTCTTTCTTAGTTACCTTATTTGTAGGTTTACACGTTGCATCAACGCCAAAACCGGCGAAATCTATGACAAAATTATTCGAGGGCCATTATATTTCACCGATAGCACGTCAAAAGGAGCACGTTTCAGACTCCGACCTTTCATCGACAGAGGACTACTTAACAGTGCGTTCAACATTGTCAAAGGGTTCATCTGGACATTCCGAAAAGAATCTCAAAATATTAGACAGGAATGTCAAGAGTTTAAGCAATTTAAAACAGAACTTAGAGCGACTTAAGACTCACAATATACATACGATCACCAGACCCGTGAGTAACGTGAAACCATTAGTAGGTTCTTATACAAATTTGAAATCTCCTCCCCATCCCGAAAGTAACATTAGAGGTTCCTATACGAACCTGAAAGCCTTAGGAACCAACTTGAAAAGTTCATATACCAATCTGAAACCAATCGGCGTTAATTTACCCGTCATATCGTCCAAACCTAGTAGCGCCCCCATTTCCGGTAGGCATACCGAAATGCTGGATCAAACTCATACGATATCCAATGCGCACAAGGATGAGGTAAAGTTGTAGCATGCGTTGCATGAATGTCTTATGTTTTTAGATGACTGTTTAAATCTTATAGGTTTTCAAAATACCGCACGCACCACCTGCTCAAGTTAAATCCCCTACTATTCCTAATTCTGTTAAATCCCAGGCTAGAGGTAGCTGTTTGCCCAGGCCAATTTCAACTGGAATACCCAGACCTGTATCTAAAATCCCCGGACCACGTATGTTAAGGTAAACGTATGTTTGCAACCTTTTAGCGAATAATAGTAAGAAAATGTGTATTATTATTATTTAATTTCATAGTCTGATTTTTTGCACGATGCATTTCATTGGTAATTCATTCAGATAATTCTGTTGACAAAGTATTAACATCAAAATATTGTACTTCTTCGTCAACCAGTAATAAATATTTAACTGTTACTCTGTTAACACTAGATCTAAACCCTACTTAGAAAAAACGGTGATTACTGTCAAAATTGTGGGAGCAACACATTGCCACAATCAGAGTTACGAGAATTCAAGAGTCCAACTTCTTGGAATGCATTCAATATGTCCATCAGTTTTACCAGGTGCATGTGTAAGTTTTTTCCATTTTAACTAAGAGATGGCGCCAGCGAAGAGTACGCAGCGTATTAATTTAACATACCGCATTTGGTTCGTCTGACATTTCAACTACAAACACACAAGTGGATTCCGCCCACAACAAGTGTCTGTTTTTGGTTCCGTAATCATATCGGATTTTATGCGTTGTAAAGAAAATTAGCAGTATGTACTGCTTTTCTTATTTAATCAAAAGAAAAAGACTTGAAAGTCATTAAGATGCTAGTAGAAACATATGGTGAACATGCTCCATCGATCAGAACATGTAAGACATGATTTCGACAAGTTAAAAGTAGTGATTTCATTGTGAAAGGCAGAAAACGCTTTGATAGACCACAAAAATTCGAAGACGGCAATTGCAGAAATAATTCATGATGAGCCAACTCAAACTCAACGGCAATTAGCAGAAGCATTACATGTGTCACAAAAAACAAACCGCGAACATTTCCGAGCAATGGGGAAGATAGACTCGGTAAATGGGTCCCACGGGAGTTGAATGAACGTCAAGCAGAAAATCGCAGTCGCTTGTGAAATGCTGCTTCAACACGACGAAAGAAAATCATTTTTATTTCAAATAGTCGCATGTGACGAGAAATGGATTTATTTTGAGAATCCGAAGCGGAAGAAGTCGTGATCTTCACCTGGCAAAGCCGATCCTTCAACACCAAGGCCAAATCGCTTCGACAAGAAGCGCATACTCTGTGTCTGGTGGGTGAAGGATGAACTATTAAAGCCCGACAAAACCGTTAATACACAACGCTATTGTCAGCAAATAATTAATTTAAAACACGCAGCAAAACTAGTGAAAGACATCTTGAAATCGCTGGGGCAGGAAAATTCTTCCGCATCCGTCGTACGCCTCAGACCTGACGCCATCTGACTATCATCTCTTCGCACCAAGAAGAAACCGACTAGAAGGCGTTGGCAAATATTGTGAATTAAGAAAAATAATTTCCCTTGAAAGTTACGTATTCTTTGTAAACGCAAAACCGGAAAAAAACTTATGCATGCACCTGCTACTATAGATAGTTTTATTCATAACTAGCGTATTGGAGAGTTTCCTACGGTTACACAACATTAATCATATCAAACCACGTACAAAAGTAAATTTTAAGTAGGTGGTTTAAGAACACCAATCTTATGAAGTCAACAAATCGAACGCGTTTCACTAAGAATGGTTTTGTTTTAAATTTTATCAGGCGTAGACAGAGATAAAATTAAAATCTATTGAACAATAAATAAATGATAATTTGCCGATTATAACGTCTTACACTTTAATAATATCAGGTGTTAGTGTTTCCTACAGTATTTGATAAATTGTTGTGCAAGAATTTGGTGTTAATATTTTTTTGTAGACCTACTCGAGATGGCCTTTTTCGTATCTTTTTTCTATGTTATATTTTAGGCCACCTTCAGCGAAACCGCCTTCTAGACTTGCAAGTAAATCCAACGACGGATATTGACGAAGTATCGTGCTGCTTATCTACATTAGTGCCTTATATCTGGTCCTGACTAACAAAACGGAGATATGTATCTTTGTATTATCCTAACATATCCATTAATATTAGAAAAATATATAAATAAAAAAACCTAATAAAATGCTCATGTTATATATACATAATTTTTACATTGTAAAAATATATGAGAAATATTTATTTCATAATAGATTTATAATAATTATCAATAACTATCTGTAAGATATCCGAGAATGTATAGGTAATAAAGCCAAAAAAAAACATGTGCAAACATGGATAATCTTTGTAAAAAAGAAAAGAAAATGAAACGACTGAATTTTATAGTAACTACTTGTGATGACTATAATTAATTGGTCTACCTGACTGCTTTATGTATCGTACGTCGCCTCAACATTAGATATCGATAAATCGAGTTAAGGAATTGGCAATTTTTTTATACGTTTTCAATGTCTGCATCTCATTATAATGTTCTTATAACTTGTTTAACTTATTTTTTAGTGTGGTTTCCAATTTATTGTTTACATATTAATTTGAAATGGTCAAATACGTTTGATCCCATAATCATGAACTGTTTTATTTATTACTATAGCTCTTAACGCCTTTTTATAATTGATTTACTTGGTGTCTCTCAAAGGGAAAATTCATTTCTGATTAACAATAGGTATACTATTTTCGTACTAAATTTTTATATATACAGAAAAAGAATGAACGAGAAAAATATTAAACAGAATTTCTACAATCTATTTTGCACTATGCCAATTATATTATTTTTATAATTAAAAATTGCGCAAGGTATTATGTGGAAACTTCATTTTTATCGTTCCTTTTACATGTTTGTTGATCATATGAAAATTAAAGTATTATTATCTGTTGTTTTGTGAATTGTTATACTTTCCCTCTATATTAAATTGTATTTATTAGTAACATAACATATACAACGTTTGCGAGACGGCTCAAATTGGATATTTATTGAGAAATTGCTATCAAATACTAATTTCTTTAAGCCCAATTCACACATATAGGGTCGTGCATAGACCGTGCGCGGACCGTGTCGTGTTATTCTAAATCGCAAAAACGACTTTTCCATATAAATTATATAAAGCAGTCTAGTCGGTGCACAGTCCCATAGGTGTGAATTAGAAGCGGTCGCCTTCATATAATTTATATGGAAAAGTCGTTTTTGCAATTTAGAATAACACGACACGGTCCGCGCACGGCCTATGAACGACCCTATATGTGTGAATTGGGCTTTAAACTTCTAGTTTCTTCATCTAACTCTAGTCATTTATTTCAATTCAAAGATGAAAATCCGTCCTTTATTTCGCAAAAATTCCTAATGATTCTGAAATGCTGACTTTAACGTACAATTTGAGCCGGTTCAGTTAGATTTACTACACCAGTTTTTTTATAATCCTAAATAGAATCTTTTTGAAATAAAATTTATATACATACAATAAATGGCTTTCGTTTTTCTTAATCTTTTATTTTTTCGCCAATAAATTTAATATAACGCACTTGTGAAAAGATTAAGAAATGTAATACAATTAGTAATATTTCCGTTACTTGCCTTTCGCCCCGGGTCGAATTCTACCCTTGTTTTAGATAAGCGGTTTAGTGTGCAATTGGATATACATAATCCAATATCCACGACCTGTTTCATGCAGTGGTGGTCATCTACCCTGATTCGGCGATTTTGATCTCTTCTAGAATCGAAGCCGGTTATAACGAAGCCTGGATTCGGTTTTGGAATGACCTATTCCTCACAAAAATCGACCTTGTTAACAAAAAAATCGTTAAGGTAATACTCGTGATTTATGATCGTTATTCCCTCTTGAGACATGGAAACCTGTTATATGGTCTTTCACAATTAAAATCCATTTTAACGAAATTATAAACGTATTTATATATTAGTTGGCGGCAAAAACGCGATAATAAATTTGAATCGCTCTTGTTTTTGGAACAAGGTAAATATATAATTAAATATGTATGCACGGAGTATTCATATTGTGTAAATGCCCTTGAGAACTTAGAAGATATACGTTTTCCAGGAAGTAATCTTTGTCTAGTCTATACTAAAAGTCGTTATTTCTTAACTACAAAAAAGTGACAACACGGTTAAATATAAAGATTTTCATGTCATTTCCAGGTCTACAATCCCAAATTTTTGTTCGTCTTATTTCTTTAGTAGCTTACCGGAAATCGCTATAATAATGCATCAGTGTAGATGTAGATTTAAATCGTAAGTATCGCTTTTTAATATTTGTACTTCAATAAATATATGAACAATTTTTGCAGATGCCATTCGTATGATTCTCAAGACATTGACAGGTATGCAACTACAGGTAGGAGATTCAGTAGAGTGTCTTTTTCTACTTTATGCTGTGATGCAGGAAACAACACCACTACAAAGTAAATTTAACTTTTTTTTTGGTACCTACACATTACAACATTACCAATATTAATCTTTAATTAAATATGATTATATTGTTATTTTGTCGTTTGCGTAGGAAATAAGTCGTTATATTTTTATTGTGGCTTTCGATTACTAGTTGCCATAGCATCCGATAAATATATATATTAATTATTTTGACAACTTCGCCTATAATATACACAGATCAATATTTTTATTTATTCTTTATTCGTTTGTACGGCGAACAGCAACTATATACCTAGCAGAACATGTCTGTGACAAACGCACAATCCAACATTTCTCATGATAAATCGCAAAAATCCAAACAGAAAAACAACGATAAAAGCTGCAAGAGTGATGAAGAAGCTTCCAAACTTAAAACTACTTTACATGATTCTTTAAGTTATAGCGAAGAAGAATTTGATGTGGACGACAACGACGAAGATTCTTGTGCCTGTTCTGGCCATCATCACGATGATGATAGTGAACATACCTATCATGATAATTCTCATATAGAACTGTCGACAGACGAACCCAACAAGCATAAAAGAGACGTGAGAAATTTTAACAAGTCATTTACTGAAAAAAAGATACGAGAAATAGAAAGAAGCAATACCTTATTGATGAATAAAATTCTATTAAATAACGTGAGAAAAACGCGTTATCCCTTGGTAGATACATCGCCGGTTATTAAAAGTACTAGTAATACTGTAAATAGGAAGAGGAGACAACAAGAAATTGACCGAAACAACCTGGTAAAGTTCATAAATATTATTATCCCGTATATTATATTCTAATTATTCTACTTATATTTTCAGCTTTTATTACAACGAATACAAACTGTAAAGCCGTTCGGAATGAGTCGTAGAAGAAATGAATAAATTAATACAAAAAGGGGGGCATAAATTTGTTATATTTTGTACGTTTGACGAAATAATATAAGTATGTATTACAAAATTTAAAATGTATCTTATGTCAGATATTGGAGCAATAAAATGTAATTTCTTGCGTTCCTAAAATATGTATAACACGTGTACGAAAAGTCTATAGAATACAATGTATTATTTCATTTCTATTCATATTTTATAGATGAACATATAAAAAAACGATGATGAATCTGCCACGCAAGCAATTCGCCAATTGCCAATTCGAACAAGAAATGGAATCGATAGCTTTTATTTGTGATTTTTTTTTAATTAGCGGTGTTCAGGGCCTTCTATTTTGATAATTTGAACTTTACTGTGAAAAATCCACAAAAATCGCGTTTTTACCGAATATATTCGAAACTAGATGGCTGAGATGGCGTAAAGCAAAACGGTAGTCAATGTTTTAAGTTGACCACTCTGCTTTAGCTGTAATTTAAATTTGTGCTTCATATTATATTTTCAAAATAAAAACCTAGATAATGTCAGAGATATAGAGTAGGGAGAATGCTCGTATAACATGCGCGAATGTCTAATTTTGAAAGCCGCCATTTTTACCCTTCATACTACCAACTTACTTGGAATTCAATGTTGCAAACCCGTAGACTTAGCATTCCCTACAGAATAATCTACAAAATAATGGTATGAATAGTATGTTCTAACCCATGGTTTTATTCAATTAAGTAATTTTCAATTGAACAAGCATAGCTATTGACTCAAATTATTAAAATAATACATATAATTCAAGTGTATTATATTTAATTTCCCTAAAAACTTTCAAAATATTTGCTTTAGACTTAAAAATTATCAATTTGAGTATTATAAATATTAGGCATACGATATTCTACTACTTTTAAACCACTCTTGCAATAACCTTCCCGTAAGAAAACGTAAATAAAATTAAGAAATCATGCATGTATAATAAAAAAAAATGATGAAAATCCACTCTAAAACGCTTACGTTCTTACATGCTCTTACAGTAGACGGGATGTTAAACAAATTCAAATTAATAACTGAAAATGTAAATGTAACCTCAAAAATAATAAATTGTTTTTCGTAAATTCAAAAACAAGCCGAAAAAAGTTATATATGCGTAACCAAGGTAACACAAACTAAATCAAAATTTAGCTGCGCTGTGGTTTATGCGCATCCTTCCTACTCTTATCTCTCTGATTATTTTGTAGGGAATATTTCATCTATGGGTTTACAACCTTAAATTTTTAAGTATGTTGGGTCTGAAGGTTAAAAATGGCGACTCCCAGTGTGTACATCAAAATTTGGATGCGCAGTGGTTTATGAGCGTTCTCTTTACTCTATGTATATCTCTGGATAATGTTCAACATCCCGTCACTAACGGGACATTTACGTACCAACCTATGGTTCTAAATATATGTATAAATAATACGTTGGCTACAAATTAAATGTCCCTAATTTTTCTAATTTACAACGATTAAGTTGGCAACACTAATTACATCGGTTACAAAAACTTTTTTAAGTTCGTGCTGTTGGTAAACATTTCAAATTTTATTTACATCATTTGATTTGAATGTCATCAACGAAGTAACGGTTTTTTTCAACCCTTTTCATTGATGCTGGTTCATTTTACCTAGTTTTTAAAAGACAAAAACAGTGTTTTAAAATAATATAAACTATTTTAATTTATAATAAAGTGGAAGAATGGCAAAGCAATCTTCTAAAGAAGAACAAAATATTAACGTCTTTGTTCGTATACGGTATGTATTACTTTGTTTTATAATTTCTCTCTATTACTACATATATTTTATTTTAGACCGAATAACCCTGTAGAAAATGAAGCTAAATCGTTAGAGGTGCTTTCGAAAAAGGAAATATTAAGTAGGACTACATACAATCAAAAACGATATGTATTTGATAGAGTGTTCGATTGTCACTCATCACAACAAGAAATTTATAATGCTGTTGTAAGTCCTTTGATTCCTGAGGTGATTAGTGGCTATAATTGTACTGTATTTGCTTATGGCCAAACTGGAACTGGTAAAACATATACAATGGAAGGATTTCATGACCAAGATAATCAAGTTAGTGATACGTAGATTTTATTTTGAACTAAAATTTTACTTATTTATGCTAATTTGTAGATAAGTTCTGGAATTATTCCAAGAGCTTTAGCTCAAATTTTTAAAGTTCTAACCAACATGAATACAGAAAGTTCAGTTAAAGTCTCTTATTTGGAATTATACAATGAGGAATTATTTGATTTACTTTCACAATGTAGCACTCCCAAAGCGATACGGTAATTATTATAATTATTGTATCATATTGTAGTTTCATGTAAAGTGTTTTTTTTTT
>SMLS01062275.1:0-34183 GCA_004785975.1 Popillia japonica | reverse complement strand
CGACGGCTATTTGGGGGTTCAATATCGCTTAAGTCAGAAATCCAATAAGCTGACGTTGCCTTTATTTATCAGACCCATTAAAGATTTTAATTAAGAAAGGTGGTAAGTGCCAAAACTTTATAAACCAGTATTTTTATCTAGAAAGGTGTTATGCATCATCGAGAATACGCTATAAAGGGGGTCAATAGCCAACCGTAGGTAATATTTCAGACTTTATGGCCCAGTCTAGACTGCGCACCCTGTAAGTGTCCCCACTGTTAGATGAAAACAGTACTAAGTGCCATACCGGTAAAGCGTACCTAACCTATAAAAAATGAAAGAGAAACCCAATGGATTGATAAGTTCGAATTACTGTTTGGGCATTAATAATTCTCTACTTTTTACCAAAATGATTTTATAGATCACCTATGAATGCAAGTTTAAGTGCAAAACTATATCACCAGAAGCAAATTACAACTATTTACTAACTTTTGTAAGCAAACCTTTGAAAACCACTCTTACCTTATGGGATTAATACACATAACTAATGTAAAACGTAGAAGACATGGCACATACGAAGATGCAGCAGCAGCCGAAGACAGTCGACTGTGCGGTTTAGCGGTCCCAATGGAAAAGGCAACATTATTCAAGTGTGCAAAAAGATATGCATGCATATTTTTGCTGTCACACGTAAAAGGGCTAATGGACTCTTTCGAAAGAAGAAATTTGGCGATACTAATTTCAAAGATAAAAGGACAAGAACGGCTCGCAATAAATTTCACAGTGCTGACAGGGAACTGATCAGAAATCATGTGCAATCCATACCAAGGGATCTAAGTCACTATTCACGAAACAGTACGGCCAAAGATTATTAAAGCCTTTAAAGGCAGTTTGATTACTCGCGAATCAAGTTAAGTGCACAATCCAACTTAAGCATGAAGAAAGCATAGTCCCTAAACAGAAGTAATAATTACACCATCGAAAAAGCAAACGATTTGATGATAGATATATCTATGTCTCAAAGGCCAGTTATCATGTTTTAATTATGGTATTAAAATAGAAGATATTGGCCAGTCCATTAAGTGCATGTGGAACGAGAGTGTCAATCGTGGCGGAAATGAAATATCTTCTTGTTTGCTGAAGGGCCTCAATCAAGAAATAACTAATAAAGAGCATCTAGTCGTATTGTATTGTAAACGAAGGGTCGTACAGGCTCTATAACCTCACCTCACTGCGACCTGTTAATCTATTGTGAATACCCCATTCTTTCAGTACCCTTCTAATCCGATGTTCCTTACGAATCCCAGGATTAATTTGGGTGCCAAGGCCTTAATATGTTCAGGCGTTACAGTCGCCTGTCCTAGATGCTGAAACCTTCGCCGGCCCAGTGCTTCGCACTCGCAAAGTATGTGCTCGGCTGTTTCAGATCTCAGTTCGCAAAAGCGACACAAGTCTTGATCAGCTTTGCCCAACTTTCTGAGGTGGTACTTTAGAGGGCAATGACCAGTAAGTAGGCCGGTAAGGGACCTTAAGTCTGGTTTTCTTAGATCAAGAAGTTTTCTATTACTATTTGGCGAGCAGTTGATGAATTTCTTCGCCTGTGTTTGTCCGGGTGTTTTCCTCCAGAGGGATGCCATTTCTTTTGCTTCCCAATCTTTAAGTTCCTTCTTGAGCTGGTGTTTTGACACGCGAAAGAAGGGTTTGGATCCAAGAAAGTGCATGTTTGCAGCTTGTCTAGCAAGTCCGTCCGCCATGTCATTTCCTTTGGTATTCGTGTGCCCTGGAACCGACATTAGGGAAACCCTGTTATTTGTGGCCAGTTGCGTCGCATTCACTTGACATTCCCAGACCAACTTAGACTCAAACCTGTGAGTAGCTAGAGCTTTCAGAGCGGCCTGGCTATCGGTGCATATATATGTAGATGTTGGCATCCTTCAAGCCTCTGTCTAGGTTTTCTCGGATGCAAAGATCTATAGCATGTATCTCCGCTTGAAAGATTGTTGGAGATGCTCCTAGGGCTCTGGAGGTGTTGGTCATTGGTCCATGAACGCCAACCCCTACCCCGCTGCTGGTTTTGGATCCGTCTGTATACCAGACACGGGCTCCATTTTCAAAGTTGGGTCCACCAGAGCTCCGTTCCTCGCGGCTCGGAAATAGCACCCTAAATGGTCGCTCGTGATGTAATTTGACAGTCATGCTGTCCGTTGGTTTAGTTAAGGATGGAATCTCTTCTCGGAGGTCATCCAGAATCCTTAAGTGTCCGGTTAAGTCCCCCTCTTTAAATCGATGTGCCGGTGAGCACTGAGAACTGCAGTTCTCTTAATTACCAGGTGCAAGGGTGCTAATCCCAGTAATACATCCATTGAGGCAGTTGGGCAGGTGCGCATCGTTCCTGTGATTCCCAGACGTACTAGTCGCTGCAGTTTGTGCAGCTTACTTTGTGCTGTCTTTTCGATCTAGTCGTATAGAGTGATAACTGCTGCGGCCAGAATAAAAACCGTGTGGTAGTTGTTACGTTCCTATTTCTAGTGTTATTGGGTGTCTTTACAAAGCATTGAACAAAAATTTCTTGCAAGTATTCACAATTTTTCGAGCTGTGATCGTGATTTTGCTCAAGTTGGGAAAAGGAAACGGGTAATGACTCTGCAAGAGTTGAAAACCATTCCAAGTAGTGGAAATGAACCAAGAAGATTTTCACAACATGCAAGTAGCGGCAGGCGAAATCATCAATATTTCTAATTTAAATATAAGCAAACTAGATAGAAATCCAAACCTCCAACAGTAGCATTAACAAAAGAAGCATACTCCGATTCTACTTGGAACAGGAAAAAGATTTAAAGTTTTAGGTCCGGCCACGAATAAACCAATATCGGACAAAAAGAAACAAAATTTGCCCGCTATGGTGGAATTTTTACAAGATCAACAACATAAAAACTTCTATTTAAACATAAGTGGTTAACATATTGGCCTGGAGCTGGAGCTGGAGTGGATAATATAGAAAGTACTGGTGCTTAACACTTTTGTTGTAGGTACTGGCACTTACCACTTTTCTAAATTTTTCAAAGTACTTTTTTTTTGTAAAATGTATTAAACCTTTTAAGATTTTATCTAAATAATATCAATATCAAATATCACCGTTACTGATCTATCACCACTACAGTTTATCAACCATCAACTGACCTCACGTCAGCGCCTATGCCATGCAGCACTCGCTGACAGCCCAAACTTTTATACATATTTCCTCGCTTAAGGATCTTTTTCTGGGCGCAATTCATTGATTCCTCGAATTACATATGTCCAAACTCATCTTCTCATCATGATATACGTAATTTTTCTGTGGTTTTCAGTAGCATCAATTAGTAAGACCTACTTACCAATATTTTCACGCTAAAGGCAGCAATTTAAGGTATGCAATCGCGAAACCTTAACGGGCTGTGCCAAAACACTGAGGAATTAGTTGTTATGATATCAATTTATAAAGTTAATTAAGAACTTAAGACTTGCCATTACTTAATTCCGTTTATTTTAAGAATAATAAAATAAAATAAAATTCAATATTCTTTATCTCCACCATTTGGCACATCAAACGATAAATAAATAAACACAGAAAATTTATAATTTGATTGTAAAAATATCACTTAAGATAAAGCACGTAAACGTCATTGCTAATTAAAATAAAGAATCTTAAATTATATCCACCACAGTGTCGGACGCAGATCGAGATAAGAGCAGAAATTGGGAAAAGAAAAAGTATTAAATTAATTTAGACTTGTACCACAATCTATCTATATATATACATTTATATTTCCGACCGCAACCGACCAAGCGTAATCGTGAAAAAACAGACGCGATAATATGGATTTGAGCGTTTAAAATCATAAAATTTATTGGACATAACATTTTAAATAATTATACGTTTAGAGTGGTTTTTAATGTTCTCCCATCGTCCGTTTCTTTCTACCGGAATCCTCACTGTCTTCCTGTAGCTGGCTTGCTCGCTCTGACCAGTACTTGATACGGTCTGCCCTAAAATCGTGACTGCCATGAGTAAGCATCTTGGCAGTTCGTAATATAGTGTGACCGATGATGAGTTCCCAACAGTGACGGGATGTATTAAAGGGGTTTTTTCCGTTAGTAGTTTTATTACGAAGATATATTTTGTGTTTGATTCGTTTTACGTTTTCTGAAAATAATTTTCTAGGTATCATTGCGTTAAATTTGTTTGTGTGCATCAAAAATTGATTTAATATGACTTTTGTGGGTGCAAAATGCAAGCACAATTCTCGTTTTTGAATTGAAGCTGATACAGTTCGTTATTATCCAATCAGCTTCAGTCTAGAAAACTGTTTCAGTTCATAGATGCAGCAGATTTGCTAAATGCTGATTTAAGGAATAATTTGATGATCCAAACTAATCTAGCCACATCAAAATCAAAATCAATCTCACAAACATCTTTAGTAACACATATATGTATAGTTTTTTGACTTGTATAGATAGAAGGTCATAGTAAGTGACAGATATGTAGATTCACAGTAGCCTTAGGAATGTACTCCAAGAAATTTTCAAACGCCAATAATTTTAATTTCAGTCCAAGAAAATCTATCACCTACGAAGAAACCAAATTCCCGGCTTGGTTGCTGCCAAACCATTGGTCACCAACGAACTCCTTTAAGTATAAGGACCAAAATTATTACAAAAATATTACCCCTACAAAAGGCGCGTCTGTAGTCTTTGAACTCGATTATTTTGCTGTATAGCAGGCCCAATGGCCTTGCGAATACTTGACCTAACTTTTTGTTTAAATAAAAGTGTTAAATAGACCCAAAATGTATAGAAAAAGAAACTAAAAGTAATAAAGATACTTCTAAAACGGTAATATTTCGTTAAGCCTTCTTTGAAGAAAAAGAGAATTGAAAAAGATTGTTTTGGTCATACTGAAGTTCCTGTAGTATTTGAAACTGCAACTTCACTTTCAGAAGCACTGTAAGACAAATAACATAAAATCTATTCCCCAGAATTTTGGCAGAATTGCGTGCAAATCAGAAAAAAAGGCTTTAAATTTGCTATACCCTCTCGGGCAAATCTTTTCTGGTATATTGTTGGTGTTACATTCTTATCTTGATAATTCAGATTATTATCTCTTCTGTAAGGTTATCAAAAATAGGTTGAGCCTCTAGCTGCCCAAAATGGTTTTAATAACTTCATTGGAAATACTACCACACACATTTATAGTCAGTCTTGAAAAAATGGTGTCACACTTGGGTAAGGTTAACAAAAATAGATAGCATCCTCTAAAAAGCCTTTTAGAGAATCAAATACTAAAGTATGCTCCAATGGTAATAGAATTTTTTTGCGACCATGTAAACCGTATACCAATTATCCAGGTCAGAAAATTATAAATCGTTTGAGAAATATTATTTTCGAAGACCAGACAAACTGGTCCTTAGCCCCTTTCTAAAATTGTAACCGTAGAATTTTTAATCAGCAATGGGGCAAGTCTTGGTCGTAAGTTAGTCTTTTGCTCCCAGCAGTTGCTTGGTGACGGCATAAAAAGGTAGTTTCCTCAAGTTCAACCCCTTTCAAGGTTACCACTGAAATAGATGAGGACACCATTAGTCATAAACGTCGTTTCAGAACACTGCAAGTGAGCTAAAGTCTCCCAGACTCAGCCAAGCAATCATGATAGATCGTCACAAGTGGTGTTGAGCTCCATGACTAGGTGTTGCACCTGGAAACTACTAGGGTGAATCTCTAGTCCTCTACGATGATATCTAAAAGCGGTGAATTTATCTTCTTATGGAAAAGGATTGCAATCAAATACTAAAGTATGCTCTAATGGTAGTAGCAGTTTTTTACAATCATGTAAACGAAAATTATAAACTCTTTGAGAAATATTATTTCCGAAGACCAGGCAAGCTGTTCCTTAGCCTTTTTATTTCTAAAATTGTAACCGTAGAATTTTTAATCAGCAATGGGGCAAGTCTTGGTCGTAAGTTAGTCTTTTGATCCCAGCAGTTGCTTGGTGATGGCATAAAAAGGTAGTTTCCTCAAGTTCAACCCCTTTCAAGGTTACCACTGAAATAGATGAGGACACCATTAGTCTTTAACGTCGTTTCAGAACACTGCAAGTGAGCTAAAGTCTCCCAGACACAGCCAAGCAATTATGATAGGTCGTCACAAGTGGTGTCAAACACCATGACTAGTGATTCAATCTGAAAACTGCTGTGGCGAGTCTGTATAGGCTTTTAGGATGATATCTAAGAGCGGTGAATTTATCTTCCTATAGAAGAAGACCAATCTTGTAATCCTCAACAGATCTTCATCTTCGATGAGTCGACCATTCTGTTGTATCTGGCTCCCCAAACAGAAAACGGTGTCTTACACCAGTCCATGTGAGTTTAATCGAGGATAATTCACCCAAGTTTTTTGTGCAACACATGCTATGGCAAAAGTTTGATTGTACGAGGAGACCATAAGTGAGTTGATGTCAATTGCTTGCCAAATTTAAAAAATCAAACCGTCATGCCAACATATTTTCTAGAATCTGTGTAGGTACTTAATAGTCCTAGAATATATCTTATTGTTAGAAATAACACATCTGCAGCTGCACAGGTCGTAAAACTTAGCACCACGAGAGACAAAATAGTTCTCCGTTCAGGAACACCATATACTTATTTTACAACAATAATATTTGCCAACCGCCCATGTTTAATCCCGAATTTCATGTTTAATTTCTTAAAGGTATAGACTAAATATATTTATAATATCCCAACGGTACGCAGTTTGTGTGACTGGAAACATTTTCACATCGAAAGCTATAAAACGCTGTACGACGGACTACCGCAGTCTAAAACATATATATGTATATACATAAACATTCGATACTTTACGAACATAACGCAAACATACACGACCACAGGGCACCGTACGATCATTTATACAACATTTAACTGCCCAAATAACAACTATTAACTAATAAAACCGGCTGTACAACAGAGGCCTGGTTTGATAAAGTTATTTTACGTTTATTGCTGCAGTAGCAGCTCGGTGTGTTAAACAACTGACCTCCGTGCCCGATACGTCGACGAATTATTTATCACTGAACTCATTCTGGTTTCTTTTTAATCATTTACATTATGCAGGTAGATATACGACTAAAAAAAAAGCGCTATAAGGATATTTAGTACTAAAATATAAACAAGTTTCCTTAAGTGTTAATTACGATCGCATATGAATGTAATAAAAATCTCTTTCACGAGGCAAAAACAAAGTTATTAGGCGAGATATTAACCAGAAAGTAACTGTAATATAAACTTAATTAGAGGTGGTTAGCATACAGAAACAGAAAAACATATAGTAGTCTTGCAAAGTTCTTTTTTTTATACAGATTGCTATAAAAGTTAGAACATTTGCCTGATAAAAAATGATTAAATAGTTTATTGATTAGCAGTAGTCGCAGTGAGATTTATTTTTAGATTTTATTACAAAATCTAATTTGTGAAATTGTTGTAATGATCACAAATGTGATGGCAAAATTTGCAGTTACTAGACGCGGTCATGTTTGGCCACTGAAGGGACAGCGTATTTAATCTTAAAAACAGCTTACCAAATATTGGAAATAGCTTAGGTCGTATTGGCAGCAGTATAGTTTATATTGAAAATAGTTTACCTAATTTTGACATAATTTTGCCCAATTTTGGCTTATTCTGGGAGAGGATTTTTGACCAGATTACCTGGTCTGATGTATTGCTTGAACAAAAAAGTATAAACTAAATCAAAACAGGTTCAAACTCTGTTCAAAAACAGATAAACTGTTTCCAAAATCAAGTGGGCTCTTTCCAATACCAGAGAATTTGTTTCCATTATCAGCCAAATGATCTCTCTTGTACAGCCAGTGCCAGGTTAGTTGTGATGAACCATCAAGATTTTTTCAAATCGGAAACGACTAGTAGATACTCTTAACCTTCAGAATTTTACCAGTTACAATATTTAAAGCTCAAAGCTTATTTCAAGTGATCCTTTCCATTTCATTTTCCTAAATTTTCATTTAGGACCATTAATATTTTCTCCTAAAATAGCAATAAGTTATGAAGTTTCCTGTTAATCAACAGATAATGTTCCATAAATGTTAAATACAACACTGGTCCAGTGCAGAAGATTCCAAGTTCCAGCATACCTAAAACATCCCATCAACATCACCATGAATGATCCACAGCCTACATAAAATATTTCTAATACCATGATTGGCGCTATTGATAAATCTACGGCCCAAGGCTTCCAAGCATCAAGAGTATCAAGGGTAACAGTGTAAGGGTGTGCTCAAGCCATTGCTAGCAGAGCAGTCTCAAAATGAGTGGAGACGTCGAAGAAAGCTCCATCATGCAAAAGCTGCATCTGATGCACTTATGCGGAGATACAAGAAAATTGGATGTACAAAAAAGATTCAGAGCCCTCCTGCACTTTTAAATAAATTAATACATTCCAAGGAGCATAAAATTCCAAGAGCTGCCAGTATTGTAAACACCTCTTTAATGTCTACAAAACTCCCAATTGATGAATTTAATATAATGTCCCTAAATGCAAGAAGAAGCCAAGACTGTGGAAGTATTCAAAATCTTTGTTCATTCAGACATGATGAACAAATGAATGACAAATGATATCAAAGGCTTCCACGGCCCCAGTCTCTATTATGAGAGTTTCCAAGTTTTAAAATGCCCAAGGTATACAATTAAAAAAACTTGACGTTTCGCTACTAATGTAAGTGGCTTCTTCAGGGGAAAACAGGGTATCTGGGGGGGTACCAGAAGGTTACGGTAACTCGACGTGTCAACCACGGTAGAGGCGAAAACCTTCTGACTCCCCTTGCTTCTGAAGAACCCAGTCAACCCAACACAGTCAATACCCGGAAACCCTCATAATACAGACAGAGGAAAGTCTGTCCTCGAGTCACTCATAGGAGATCAGCTTCCAAGATTCGAAGATTCAGTATATGTCTATCACGAAATTGTGCATCTGCTGTGATTAGAAATAAATAAATACAGCAACCCTATAGATATACAACAAGACGTCCAGGATCAACCTACACATCTAAGTATGGGTGCATTCGAGCTAGCACGAAATTCCAAGAAAAGTGTTATTACCCGCATTTAAATTAAAGCACTTGAATTTCCAGGGGTTGACTCAAGAAATTTAGCTGCAGCATACATTCATTTGCCAATAAAATCTGGAACACAAGAAGTAGGTACATATTGTCTTGGCCTACCTTGTTGGTAACATAAACGAGCCACCACCAACGACTCTAGTAGTGGAAGAAAGCAGTTTGTCATTGTTTGGAACACTTTAATTAGGATGGTGGTGTCGGTGCTTCACTATGCCAACCCTCGTCGAATACCTAACTTGCAATAACAATAGCTAAGTGAGCAAAACCTGCATTTATAAATGTTATCTAGCAGAAGGTCTTCGCCAATATATTTACATAATGAACACTGAGATAAACAGCTGGTATGTGTGCAAAGTGTCCTCATTTTCTGACCACAACCTTACTAGGTTTGAAATAAGAACAAAGTAGAGTCCGATCGGATTTGGGCAGATGAGCCGAGTTTCTGACCAAAGAGGGTTGTGTGCAATCCCCTTCATGTAGCTGTGCATCTTGACAACACTGTCAACCATATTGTAAGCGAATAGAAGAGGACGAATTCTTGGCAGCCACACCACCAGCACTGAACTAGATAAAAACATAAGATAAATAAATAAACTAGACCGAGTGGGTCTAAATCCTTTACGATGCCTCATTTTCCTTCAATATGTAGCCTCCCTCATTTTATCCGCAAAATTTTTATCACAAATGACGATCTTAATTTCGGATTCCCAGCATCAATTCTTACATCATAAGAAAGCAATTATATTACCACTCACTCGAACCATTTTGGCATGAGACAGCACATTAAAGTCAAGTCGTCCATCATCATCGTCCTATACATACATATATACACACAGTAGAAGAAGAATAAGAATTTCGAATAACAAAAGACCCCGTCTAAAAGAGAGACGAGACAACGTCTGTCGAGAACGAAGCAAGACGCCCAAAAAGCAACGCGGTCGGCAGCTAGTCGTATAGAAAGAGACAGATGGCGTAATGACCGAATACGAATGGTGCGCATATTGAACAGAGACGCTGCACGTCCTATTGCTATCTTTGTGCATGTATCAGCGGGACACATAATGGAGGAGATCTAACTCATCAATTCCTTGCGGAAAGTGGATTGAATGGCTTTTGAATGAGAGATGCAGGAGCAAAACACGCATCTCTCCGCCTGACCGAACGTCTATGCCGGATGGATGGAGAAAGAGGAAGAGTCGACCGATTCCCGTAGTCTTGCCGATCGAAATTCTGAAGAGGATTCGTCTGCGTCTTATATTCACTGGTTGGTTTGAGTGTATTGTCCATAAATATATATATATATATACAGTTCAAAACAAAAATGTATTATTTTTAGGATATTGGAGGTAATGCTGCTTAAGTTATTCTCTTGCACACAAAGAGATCGTGATGATTATTTAGCTAGTACGTCAGTGTCATCATATGGAAGCGTCGAAATGTACCTACTCGAAAAATGAGACTGTTGGCATCCATGTAGGAATATTAGGAAAAGAAGCTGGTTTATCCCAACCACAATAAAGATTCTATTCATCATTACTAATCTTCGAACCAGCCAAAAGGTAAGTGTGTATTGGGAACAGAAGAGGGCTTTATCGGACATGGAAAGAACAATAGAGAAGAATCTATTTCGAAACGCCTTTTGACATCTGCCATGTAGTAAACTACTGCTTCACTCTCTCTGCTCTTCAGCATGCAGGCTTATATAAGACGGTCATGACTGCCCCTTGCATAGCCTTCATCATCATGGGATTTCTTTTTACAACGAGGAACTACAGGAAAAATGTTAGTGCTCTTTGTTTGGGAACATCCCTTCATGTGTGAGTTTGGGTGGCCTTTATTGTGCCTGTGAGGACCGTCATAGCCTGGTTTAGCTGCTCCCCAATTAAACTGGTGTAGTGACTGCTCAATCAGAAAGGTCGACTAAGGCTAAAACATTGGTTCTTAAAGTCGGATCAGTAGGCCACCGCTTCGTTCCATAGATTTTTTGGATTATGGTATTTTGTGTTCTCAATTTTTGTGGGATGTTTGGAGTTTAGCGCTATTCCAAAGTATTTTCGGGAATGATTATGTCTTAGAGATTCATCTGCAAATGGTACTTGCAGTTTATGCTTGGCTAGTCTATTACTCAGGTAAAAACAGGACACCTCCGTTTTTTGGGGGACTGGGTACTAGCCTCCATCATTTGAGGTAGTTATTAAGAACTATCATATCTGTAGTAAAAGTGTTCCCATATACATATATCCAAAACTCGTCGGAAAAGGCTGCAGCTATTTTGTCCGCATAACAAAACTTATCCTGAATATGTATGTCCAAATTAAAATGTGATGGTGCCAGTGCTAAGCCTTAATTGTGGAAGCCCGTTGTTTAATTAACATTGTTTGCTCACTTGTTCGTTTAGAATCTGTTGGAACTCTCTGTTGCATAGTATATTATTTATCAGTCTTGCTGTGGATTAGCAAGGAATTTTCACCCTTTCTCCAAACCATGTGGTATACAGGAGTTAGGTCAATAAACGCCACTCCTGTCTTTATTTTTGGTTGATAGCCTGCCTCGATATGAGTTGTCAGAAACAACACTTGGATACAATAACTGCGATTTGGGCTTAAACCAGACTGGGTTACTGGGACCTGGTCTAGAATCTCTCTCGTTCTTTCTACTAACTACTACTAAGCAATTGGTGGGTTGGTTCCTTGATTGGTCAGATTTCAATATTCGTCTTTTAACTTCCTGTTAAAGGCTTTCCGTTTTGCAGGAGGTTTGTGAAGGAAAGCGACAACCACTATCTTGTTTGGGGGCTTGACCGGATGAAGCCTCCTTATAATTTAATGCTAGAGCGTGCTTAAGCAATTTTGCTGAGTTTTGGGTATGGAGAGCGTGAAACTTTGACATTGGACAGGACATCTTGGATTCATCTGGTAATGATAAAACCTAATGTACACATTGGAGCTCCATCTTCTGTTTATTTCCTTGACGAACACAACTTGAACTCTTAAGATCTGTCAAGCAAAATTACTTATAAAAATAAATTAAAAACCGATCATCTGTGGTAGGTAGTAAAAACTATAAAACTCTATATTAACGTTAAGTATCTAAACTATGTATGTAGGTACTTCAAGGGTCCACACTTCAAGTCTCGGATAAGACAGTCACAAACGTCGGTAAACTAACCTAATCGATCTTAGTAGTTTGGCGTAGTTCTACCTTCGTTAATATCGCATCTACCCGTACGCTCTCTACCGGCCTCCCGAGAAAACTTAGTGACAGTTAGCCGGCTGTCCTAATTGGAAAGTTATTCGGATCTAGTCGAACGCCCCTGATTTAATTTGACAGCGTAACGAGAATCGATGGGCTCGATGGGTTTCCTACGTGTTATGTAGTCATAAAAACAATAAGGAAAACATTACTTTTTCACATTTTTCTTGCATATTTAAGTATTATTACAATGTAACATGCGGAATAACACCTAATTAGTCTAGAACAATTTGTTTAACATTATTATATTATCGGAGCGGCAATTTTGCGGTTCGAACAGAACGTGAGAACCTCTAAACCTCAACGTAATGTAAACAGTAACTAAGTATTATATACAAATGAGGTTTTCAATTTTACGGTGGAGAATAAAGGAATAGAAAACAAAAAAGTACGTTTTACTGATACCGAGACCGCGATTATACAACAAACAATAAAACATAAATAAATATAAATGAAGCAATATTCTGAATATGTAGAGGTGAACAGTGAATATTTACATTTTAAACTGGAAGCACGTAAATATTGAATTATTTATGTAGCGCACTGTTTTAAATATAAAGCCGAATTGAATTATCATTTTATGTATTGCATACGCGACCTGCATTAAAATAAAATGTTTATTTTAATTGCCAATAGATTGTGAGCCGTAAAATATATTCAACCCTCATACTGAGGGATTTCACGTTCCTGGTTCATGTTAAATCAAAATATTCGTCTGCAGAGACAGCGACAAGTGCGGAGATCAGAAAAGAAAATTTTTACACGACAAAGAAGTAGAACCGATAGAGAATGTTATGAGTGCTTAATAGTGCGTTTGCTTTAAAAAATGAAATGTGCATAGCGAAAAAATGTCCAACGAACGACTCACAGTTTTACACTGTCTCAATGTGGCCGGAGAAAAGAAAAAACTAATCGTTATATAATCTAGAAGAATTGCTTGCAATGTGGTGATCAAATAAGCAGGCATGGATCGGAGTTTTCAGTTAAATAGAAAAATGGGTGTTCATGGTAGAAAGATTCTGGATAACAATGCTTGTCATCAACGGAAATGAGAGTAACAAAACATAAAAGTCATGTTTCTTCCACCAAGCACAACTGCTGTTACTCAACCATTAGATGAGGACATACTAAAAATCTGTAAAACTTTTAGGTGCAGCACCAAAGGTGAGAGCGATGAAGATTTTGCAGCGGAAGACTCCACTATCGATGCCTTCACAGCTTGCAAAACAGACTACCTTAAACGAAAGTAATGCTGAAGATTTTATAAACAGACAAGGAGCCTTTTCCGTTGGATTCAACACCGGAAAAAAGGGAATCCAGCAAACAAAACCTAATTTTAAATTGAGTTTTTTATTTTTTACCCAATATTTCGCACAGTGTTCAAGTGCTTCATTAGAGCACAACTACAACGACAAAAAGCTATGGTCAAAAAAAAATTATAATTGTTTAAATAATGTTTACTTACAATTTTTAAACTCATTGAGAGAATACCTCAATAAACCTCATTTTAAGATAATTCCCTTAAGTAGAGAGATTTCACTGTATAGTTATCTATCATTTGTAGCAAGAGAACTATAGTGCAACCAAGTAGAATTGAAACCTGAAGCAGGTCAGTCGAGTCGACCGGTACATTCGGAGACAAAAGTTTTTCGCGCAAAATTTTTCTCTAACCTATAATAACAAGTTAAGTTCATAACAGATTGAGCAGCATTAACGCTATTGAACGAAACATTGATTAATAGTATTATACTAAATTAATGCTCTCTTAATTAATACTCTATCAATAATTATAATATGATTATACTGTTTCTTGATATCTAAACATACTTATTGCAAACATCAATTAATAAAACGAAGTGAAATGTATGTGGCAATTAATTAAATTTATTACATCTTTACACTACAGCATTATAATAGTTATGGATATAGAATTAATTATGTATTTACTGTAAATAAGATATATTTATTAATGACATTTGATATTTAACTCAAAAATAAATTAGAATCACTAAAAATTCCACACGCATAATAACACTAAAGTTCATTTTCTGAATCTGTCCATTCCATTTCACTATCTGATTCTCCTAATCTGATAATAAATTCATCCATGTCATCGTGAAGTCTGTCTCGTTCTATATACTCATTTTCAATGCGTTTCACATGTTCGCACTCGGCCTGCCACAGATCTGTACTAATTTCTTCAAATGCCTGATGTATTAAAGCTTCCATGTTTGAGTTCGAACTAATATTATGAGCTGCTACTTTTCTTTTTACCATACTCCAAATTAACTCTATTGGGTTTAAATCGCAATGGTAAGGGGGTAATCTTAAAATAGTATGTCCATTAGCCACTGCGCAGTTATCAATTTTGTATTCAGGAAGTGGTTTGTTTCGCTTCACTATTTCAAGTAGTTCGTACTTCAACATGGCAGGCTGATACGGAAGATTTTTCGAATGCAGCCACGATACAATTTCATTCTTTCTCCATGAAGCTGTTGGTGATTTATTAAGCTGGATACTATGGTAGGGTGCATTGTCCATAACAATAATTGAATTATTTGGTAGTCTCGGAATCAGAACGGTGGTGAACCATTTTTCAAAGTTTTCTGAATTCATGTCGTCATGATAATCACCAGTTTTCGTTTTTGATTTAAATAGTAGTAAACATCCCTCGATGAAGCCCATACTTCCTCCAGCATGAGCCATAATCCACCGCTGTCCAGCACCATCCTTTTTTAAAACACCCTTGACTTCATCACTTTGCCAACATTTGCTTACAGTATAATTTTTATGTACATAACTTTCGTTAATGTACACGATAGGTCTCTTATTAATTCCAAGCTTGTCATTATCCATTATAAATCTTAAATATCGTGCTCTCCAAGCAACAATATCTTGTCGCTCCATTAAATTATATCGATTTGACTGGCATTTCTTATAGTGATACCCCATCTCAAGAATAATTTTACGCAAAGTCTCTCTACAACCATTAAATGACGTGTGCTGGGTCATATATGTATGTAGAATACTTAATGTAGGTACAGTTTTCGTAACCATATACAAAGAATTTATTTTGTTCCGCAATACACACCTGTAAATTAGTATATTTAAATATTATTGATACTCATAATTGAATAGAAATTAGTAATTACCTATCAGCATCATCCATAACAGTGCTAGCATGATTTCTTGTAGACACTGGTTTTTCAACGATTGCTGTCGACATTGTTGGCTTGGGTTCATTGTTACCAGACATTGCCTTACGAATACGTAGAATCGTGCTTTTCGATTTACCTGTCATAGCAACAACTCGGTTAATGACTTGTTCAACAGGAAATGAATATGATCCTGCTGTCTTCTCCACATCGCAATATTTTATAATATTCTGGAGCAGAAGTAAAACTTCGTCCTTCGCGGAATGCGCCTTAGCCATGGTGGTATAGCTGAAATTTATATATTTAGTACACACATAAAAAGTAAGGTTATACAATATCGAAACCTCCACACAAACGTTGATTCACTATAGTAGCTTTGAAAAAAGCAGTTATTTAGTATATATAAACGGCAAAAAATGGTTAAAGTGGAGAACGCGAGATAAAGAACAAATAAGTAGCAAACGCAAAAGAACAACCAGTAAACAAACGAGACGGGACTGTACTTCGCTGTCAAACGTGAAAAATATTGGCACGGGGGGGGGGGGGGGGGGTAAAGAGATTGTCAAATTAGTTCACATATTTTCCGGGTCTCAAATCTATCTGGTGGCACTATAGGTATCTTCATTAGAGGTGTATATCGTTCGCCGAATACCAATACCTAGTAATGAATTTTTAAATAATTTTACTACAACTTTGATAGACTTTTCTGCATCTTCATAGAATATTGGAGTATGGGACTGTCAACTATCTACGGCACAATTAAGGAATGTGAAGAAAGTTTGCCGTGCATCAATTTATCGAAAAGTGGACGACCTCCAGTTTTGGCCCCACATGAAGTAATCCATCCAATCTGGTCAAGATAAAGTTGAGACGTCTTCACGCACTTTTGACCGTAGATTTGGAATTGCGCATAAGACTGTTGGCAGAATTTTGACTGAAAATGGATTAGAATATTGAAAAACGAGGAAGTATCCCAAATTTGCAACCTAATTTGAGAGAATCTCCAGATGCTGCTACTTTTCAAGCGGAAATTTCAAGACCATAGGTTGGGAGAGTTAAAGGTGAAGCTGTGGATGCAAACGTCTATATTCGCAATTATTTATCTAAATTGGTAAATATTGATAATATTCATCATTCAAATGATTACGTAATATTATGGCCCGATCTGGCTTCATGCCGTTATGCTAGAATTACTCAGAACTAGTCAATTGAACATAAGGTGAATTATATACCTAAGAAAGACAATCCCCCATAATGTGCCCCTCATTGAGAAGTTTTGGGCACTACTGCATAGAAGAAAGGACCACCGAATAGTGAAGAAAATTTTGCTTTTAAGATCTTTATTAAATAGAAAACAAGGCCGTCCGAAAACGAAGTGGTTACAAACGGTGGAAAAGGATTTACAGGAGAAAGGAATTTTTAACTGGCGAGGGAAAGCAAAGAATAGGGAACAATGGAAACAAGTAATCAAGCAATGGGCCCAAAGACCTGTAAACGCTTATATGTATATGTATACAGGGTGTCCGCGATATAAAAAGCATCCTTTTAAGGGATGATAGCTACAACGATTTAGAAACAAAAACATATAATACACCTTGAGTCTATCTGTAAGCGTAAACGAGAAAAAAATTATTTCTAAAAAACCTTATTTGATCAAACTGTACAAGAAAACTCATCCATATGGCTTCTTAAATAACCAAAAAACCATAACAAAAATTTAGAGTTGAAAATAACTGAAAACAACGATGAAAACGAATTATTTAATACTTTGAAATTGAAGCGTGGTGTCATTTCTCTTACACCATACTGTACACGTTTTCAATAGAAGCGGCAGATGCAGCCAAATATCATATGTTAATACGACCTTGAACTACATTCGACCATTGTATCGTACGAAGTCAATGGCCATACGTTTTAAAAATATCCGATCAATAGGAAAGAGGTACATATCTTTGAAGTTTTTTTTAATAATGTTATGATAATAAAATCGATGTTATGTTGAAGTTAGAGTAAAAAGGGCGTGTTTAATAGCAGCTTTCGATCGGTAAATGAAAATTTAAGTTGTATATCTAATAATAGTGCAATAATGTTATGGCGCTTTAAGCTCTTTCGCAAAGCTTACTGCAAAATTTAGTTCTTTTCTTTTATTTGTGATAAACAGTAACTAGCCAGAATATTCCAGAAGATCCGAGAAGTGAACATAAACGTCACTCAAAGAATGGTGGGGGCCCTTATCAGTTTTGTGAATTTAGTTTCTGACCATCCGTCCCAGAACCCTATCAAAATATAAATGGTCCGATCGGCCTTAATTTGATTCTAGTGCTTTAATCCGAAAAGAAAGTACAATTAAATAATAAAGCTACTCGCTTAAACACTAAACTCTAAAGCATTTTAGAAAGAATTAAGTGATCTTAACATCCATTCTAGGTCTGCTACCAATATTTCTATGTCCATTCAGAATGTTGATCAAATTAATAATCAGTTCTCCACTATTCCTCACTTTCAACCTGACCCTGAAATTTTATTTTTCTGCAATACTCATTTCAGAGTTCCGAACTATATTAGTCTCAAAATAATTCACCTCTGCGACCCCTGTTTGGTTCCATTTTAGTATGGAAAGGCTGAAGATATTCCACTGCCCAAGATCATTTCGCCGAGAGGTTATACCTTGTTGGACGTGTCGAATTAAGGCGTTTGACTCTGTGACCATTATGCTAACTAAGCTGGAGCATTATGGTATCAGAGGACTTCCTTTACATTTAATAAAATCTTACCTATCCCATAGACAGCAATTAACAGAATGAAAAAATACACGATTCGAATTAAGCGAAGTAGGTTTAGTTGTTGTGCAAGGTTCAATTCTTGGTCTCTTACTTTTCCTGATTTACACTAATGACCTAGCATCCAAGATTAATGGTGTTACGATATGCCTGTACGCCGATAACACATCCTTAGCAATAAGATCATTAGACTTGAAACAGATAGAAGAAGACTCATAGATGGCGATGAAACGGGTTGAAAATTGGTTTGCTGCCAATAGACCGAAGGTAAATACTGACAAAACACAAAACTGACTTCTATCCTGTTCGCTATAACAAGAACAAGAAACCACGAAGAAAAGCAGCCTACTTTGCATATTTCCATTCCCTTCTATGTTATGAAATTCTTTAAAACATACTTTACAAAGGAAGATATACTTACCGTTCCATCCGTACCACAGACTGACCTGCTTGCGAAATTATACAATCGCCTTCTCGAAAACCTGAAGAAATGTCATTTAGATCCTTTCAAAAAATGCTTTTACAACAGGAGTTCTACGAAGTAGAAACGTTTTTGTGTGATTAACGATTTTGTTCTTTTTTCTTTCTTTTAATGTGATTTGTTTGTCGTGATTTAGTATTACATATTTGTTTCTTTACCTTTTATATATTTTTTATAGATGTTTGTATTTATTCTTTTTTCTTTGTTTCTTTTTTTCTTTTTTAATTATAACAAAAATCAATTACATGATGATGAACTCCACAGGGGATATTGCAACAAGAACGAGACAAGAGAAACGATGAAATCATTGGATGAATTCGTTGATAATCGGATAATAGACTTTCCACCTTGATCTCTCGATTTCACAGTTATGGATTATTTCATTTATCCACAAAAAAATACTAAAAAAATACTGAACCTATCCGACATGCTTGTGAAGAAATTGCACCACATAATTTAAGGAATTGCTTTAATAATTTGAGTTATGTATAGAAAAAAAAATCGCTTTGAACATTAATAGAATATACAGGGTGCGTATAAAGTATTGCACCAAATGGGGTTATGCAGAAACGGTTTGACATTTGGATTTAAGATTTGGTGAGATTAATTCATAGATAAATACCCACGTTTTGATGTGTGTTTCATTTGTTTTAAGAGACTTCATCTTGCCATCTTGAATTTTTTTAAATGGCAACCTACATATGTACAATTTAGTGTCATTTCGCAGATCATTTAATAAAAACATAATACGACATATCATAAGTTGATTTATTTCCAAATAACAAATAAACGCAAAAATAAAACAAATACAAGTTTCAAAGAAATAATATAAAGCAAGATAAGAAATACCTCAAACTCGAGTTACTACTACGATTTATTAAATTTGGCATGATCTGTTTTTTTCTTTTTGGTAGAATTTGGTTTTGTAGTAGTTGTAAGTATCTCACAGATGTTAATGTAACACGTAAAAAAAATGGTCCAATTACATTTCCGTTCAATATTCCACACCAACATTACGTTTTTCTGGATATTGCATGCGAGTTTCTAGTGTCTTCCAAGATTTTTTACACTTTTTAGTTCATTAAATCGTTGCACTGTACGCGATACTGTAAATCTGCTGATTGGAGGTCTTCAAGCTTCAGAATGGGTCCTCCTACGAACAGCCACCCTACGAATCAAACAATTATTAATACATAGTTCAATGTACTTAACCTTGGACAAATTCATTTCTCCTATAACTTTTGACCTATAAAAGAAAATATTACTAACTGGACAGATCGTATAAATACACTTGATTCCACAGAACCCAAGTACCTACGTTACTGGATTTTTAATTATTTCAGTTATTCATTTACAGCAGTTTATTCCCTCACTGTTTCAGACAAACACCAATCTTTTAAAACAAATGAAACACACGTCGAAACGCGAATATTTATCTATGATTTAATCCCACGAAATCTCAAATCCAAATGTCAAACCGTTACTACATAACGTCATTTGGTGCAATAATTTATAAGCAAAATAAATTAAATAGGACTCTTGTAATTTATTCCCTAAACCATCACTGTAGGGTGCCTTATTAAAGTAAGTACACATCACTAAGCTACTTTCCTCATAGTATGCAAAGAACTATGTATGTATATACTGAGCCTTGAATATTCCTGTGAAACTTCCAAGAAAAAATAAAATATGTATAACAACACTACTGACTTTAATAAGGATTTATTTCCATTAAAGATGTTTAAAGGCAAATTAATACTGAAGATTTTAATTTCATACATCAACCGGTACTACATACTAACTACTCTTTGTCATGTTAAATCCACCCAGCCTTTGATTATGTATTAATAATTGTCGTACACAGGAATAAAGTTGGCTTTTTGTACAGTTATTATAGTCCTACAATACAAAGGTAATTGTTATTCAGCAGATATGTGTAAATTGACCGCAAATGTTTCTAACATAAACACATATTGTTATTCCATCGGTCACTTTATGCGATTAATTTCAGTAATTTAACTCGATAACAATAATGTTTGTAATGGTTGAGAGTTCTTCTATGAATACATAGCTTTAGAAAATGGATAATTTGCATTCGCAATAATAGTATTTCGTTATATGCGGGTATTATTCTTAAAATAGAAAGCGATAATTTACCTACCACGGACGTATTAGAGATTGCCAACGTAAAACTAAAAAGAATTATAGCCTGTGTAAGAAGATTAATGGTTAGATAAAATTGGTAATGGTTTAACTGTAATTACAAGTTTTATAGTGGAGAACATTGAAGAATTACCTAAACGTGTGGTAGTTGATTAGAGGCTGCATACAAGCACGTTTGTATGTATGTATATAGTGAGGAGAGAAAACTTGCACCGACTGAGTGTGTAAATATGCCTTAAGAGTTTAATGTATGAACAAATACGTACTTTCATCAATTTTAAAAGCCGGCTGTACATCACGCTTCATGGAATTTACAGTACTGTACGTTTTTGTGTAGATAGTAGAGAAAATAAATCTACAAAAGCGTATACTTTAATGTAGCCAGTCTCGGTACATTGGGTCAATTCAATTCTAAGTTGTAATAATAATAATAATAATAATAAAGACCTTTATTGTCCAACAGCGAACCATTACTGGGACATAAAAGAACAAGTGAATATAAAAATAAATAGACAAGATAATCCAAAATAAATTTGCAACCATAAGAGCTTAAACGTCAACATTAAGTATAAACTAAGTGCAAAAGAACAAAAATTGTAAACATAAAGGAAAAAGAAAAAAAAATTAATATAAAATTAAATAGACAAGGAAAGCAAAAATACATTAATAATAATATCATAGTATCATCAATAGTAATATCATTAAAAGAGCGTCCCTATACTATAAATCAATCATTTCTTTTTGAAGTTCTTGGAGAGGATCCTATGTTAATACTAAGAGAGATTTGTGTCGTGTGTGCTAACATTTTATGTCCCCAAACCAAAAATTCGTTGCATTAGATTTTCAATAATATCTTTTCTACGATTTACTGACAACAGAAGAGGTTACTTCTTGGAATCAGATCGTATCACTTTAATTACTAGATCTTGGCCTCTTCTTGTGGGTGGTCCTTTTCCTCCAGCTTCATTTCCTCTGAACATATCTGTCTAATTAGAAAGTAGGATAACCATTTTCCACCAATTTTGTCCGCCCTAATAATCTCTGTGTCTAGAAAATGTTGGCATTGATATCTGACATTCTATTATTCTCGTATATATGTAGATAATATAGTCGAACTTCAATTTAACGAACTACCTGAAGCATCTCCTACCACTACCTACTAGGGAGAGAGATAGAGTTCACGATATTTTATTGTATTTTCTGCTATTTAAACTTTCTCCGAAGAGAGCTCAGACACTCAAGGCCTGTTATAGGTGACAACTTCGTATAAAAAAATGAAAGACCATACTGTCTCTACCTATACTGTCACCCAATTCAAATGAAAACTATGTGATCGAATTTCTGCGGGAACAACTAGACTGGATCAGTGCTCTTTTGTCTCCTCTATGACTTAGAAATAAGTCTCCGATTTCTTGAGCATAATAAACCTTAAATATGTTTCCTGTCTTCATGTGTTCAATCCAAAGCCTGTATATGCTTTAAAGAATGTGATGACAAATTACAGAAATCTTTTACCATTCCTTTTCAACGTTTCTAAACATCAGCTCAAGAAGGAACTTCAAGAAAACATCTGGACAAACACAAATGAAGAAATTTCTCAATTCCTCGCTAAAATAAGCAATAAAATAAGTAATAGAAGGCTTCCAGATCTAAGTAAATCAAATTTAAGACCTTAACATGCTCATTACTGGTCATTTCACTCTATAATATCACCTCAAAAGGATGGACAAAGCTAATCATGACAAGCGTCGATTTTGCGAACTGGGAACTGAGATCCATACTTTCGAAGCATTTAACCATCAAAGATTTCAGCATCTAGGACAGATGATGCTGACTCCTAAACAAATTAAAACCTTGGCAACCAAACTAATCCTCAGAATCCTCAGAATAAGGTATGACCAATAGATCAATAAGTCGCAATACTATACAATAATAAGTGACTTCTTTAGATGGTGGATGAAGACAGTCAAGAGCTCACGGTGACTGGACATGTCTTCTACGTTAGCGGCAAGATGATTTTTCTTCTAATCAGAACAAGGAAATTTACCGTTCACTTTCTGAATTTCCTAAACCAACTTTCACTTATAAAGAAGCCAACTTACATTCATGTTCTAGTTTCTACTTCTTGAAGGTTATGGATTGTACAAACAGCTTCTTGGGGTTCATAATATTCAAGACTATAACAATATATAAAATTAAGTTCTATTACTCTTACTATGTTCTACAGTTAAAGTTTTATCTAATTAGAGAAATGCTTAAGAATATTTTTGAAATGTTGCTGTCTAACATCCAAAGTGTTTGGATTTCCTTGAAAATGTAGAAACTCTTTTCTGGATTTTGCCACTTTTACACTACAAGCTTTCTATCAGCAATATTCCCACGATACAAAATGTCCTGCAATTCCTTTGTTTTACAGTACTCTTGCATCTACTCTCCAGCTGATTTGGAATTATGAGACAGCAAAGCTTCCTTTTATTTTTTCTATCTTTACATCAAAGTAGTTTTTGTTGCAATTAAGTGTACATATATTTTAATGACGTCAGATAAAAGTTTGCTGACAAGCTCAAATAGCTAATTTTTTTTTGAGCTTATAAGGCAACCACTTTCCAAAGCAAGATTTGTTTTGCTTTTATGTGGCTAGGAAATAGTTTTAAAGTTATAGTCATAGGATGGTTTTCATGGATTTGGTTGGATTCGTTTCTTCGAGCTAGTCTCCCCATGAGTGAGCAAGATCACCATATCTGCGTAGATTTATCTATGCTTTAAGCATTCCCAAAACTTCATTGAATAACTGATAATGTTCCAATTGTGCTTTCAGAATAAAATACAGAAATGCATGATTCAGGAATTCAATAGAATTTTATTTTTGACAGAAGATCAAATAAAAGAAGCGGCAAATCTTTGAATTGCGCGATTGTAAAAATTCAACCGACATAGGTATATGTTCAGGATATTCTTATCGCTCACCCAATTCCTTCTAGTACAAACAAACATCTCGACGTTTCGAATAGGTCAAACAGCTGCAATTAAGTGCTCCATCCTCATCGACCATCTCCCCCGGTAAGATAAACACCATTCACCTACATCACTCGGGACCTTTTCCTTTATCAATCCCACAGAGTTCCCTGCGGTCTTGTCTTGTATTTCGGTCGTCCACCGAATATCTACCTGATGGTGAGTCATATCTCACATCTTACACTAACGGTAGGTACATATTCCTGCCCTGTCACACCGTCCGTCTCTTCTAAAATTACCCAGCAGTGTGTGTAGTAAGATATTAGTATTATGTTTCCATCTTCCTGATAGGCATTCATGTACACGTGGGCGTTCGGCGGATATTCAGCGAAAGGAAATTACGACTGATTTATGTCACGGATCGACTGCGTCGCCGAACGACGGCGAGGGAATTCTCTCTCTCGCTCTTTCTTTCTATCCTTGTCTGTCTTTGCCGAATCGTTATTCCGATAATAAATAATGTTCCGATATTGTTGTTCGGTCCGTTTAAAATTTATGGTAACGTTGTAATTTATTGTTCGGACAATATACTATTGTCAATCAATCAGTATATTATTTATTGCATTTAGTTATATTTATATTTATGTATAATTTACGAGAGACATATGCAAAAGGAGGAATCATTTTCTGCATATTTTTAAGACCAGTGGTGATGTTTTCAAGGCGACTCCAAAACGAAATAAGTTCCAATAAAAAACTTTTCAAGCAGTTTTCGGTAGATATAGGAAGTGGGTTGTCTCTATTAGCTACCACCTGGAAGCCCAATAAAGCTATTTCGTACATAAACCTTCTACATATGTATTGTAACGTGCCTTTGTGGTGTTGAGAAAACGCACGGTCCCGTTAGCTAGCTCGGTTGATTCAAAAACTTGGTAGAGTGGGTCGGTATTGGGTTCGTGGATACGACAAGTTTGTATTGTACTTGGTGAACAAATTAATGACTGAATAAAGCATACACAATAATAAAAATTGTCTCGTTTATTTTTCTTTTATCATTTAATCAACAGATACCAGCAAAAATTCGATTATTGCAAATGAAAATTAAATCATTAGGTTATACAACCAGTTATACTTGAAGAGTGGAAAAAAATAAGTTATACAACTTCGTGATCGATGTCGCTAGTGGTAAAAGCAAAATGTCAACACACGACTTTAGTGAGATTTATATCAGACTCGCACCTTTTACAAATTCTACAAATAATAATGCAAATAATAATTCTAAATAAAATACAGCTTGAAGAATACAATAAAACACGGGTACGATCTTTATTTCTTGACTAACCTGTTAAATCCAGGAATAACTGGGATGTTTTTGGAGGGACCAAGGTTTGTTGACCCTTGTTGGTGGGAATTCTCGCGGTGTGGAAACTTCGTAGGCAAATGTGTCCGGATCAATTGGTAGGGATTTGGAGAGTCTCAGGAAATTAATTTCTTTATCTTGGAACTCAAATACAACTCCTTAAATTTAGCTAACTGGTGAGTGCTGTTTTTAAACGGACGCTGTATCGAAGATTCTGACGTTAACGTTTAACACTGGGCAAAAGTGAGGTTAGGAATTTTGTTTATCGGAGCGCAAATTTTAGCGTGCGTATGCTTGCGATGTTAAACCGTATCTCTCCTATTTGTTTCTATGGAAATTAACAACAAAATCTGAAAATTCCAGGCTGTGATTGGTGAAAATGCCGTGTGATCAAAAATAACAAGTGAACATCATTTTTCATATTTTAAAAATCTGGAAAATATTTCGAAAATTCATTTTTGGATTAGAAAACGAAGTGGAAAATCGAATTCTACGGAGAAAATTAGGTCTTTATTCGGAATTTCACAAATTAAAGATGCCTTTGAAGCTACCTGTCAGATCCAAATTAAAATAGAAAATACTCATTTAAAAGGGAATTTAGCAGTGGAAACTTATGTGAAACGTGTTGTTGAATACCTAAGGATCGTTTTCATGCTTAGTATGATATCGAAAAAATGTTATTCAGTGCAATCCAGAAATTGAGATCATCGGTAATATTTTACTATGCTAACAGATTTTTCCACTCTTTTACAATATTCTTTACAGTTTTTCTATTACAATCATAATTATTACCACTAAGGCTCGAGTTTCTGATATATACCAGGGTTAATGGACAAGTATTGAAAAAATTCCTTCGGAAAGGATGCGAATTGACATGGAATAAACGTATACTTAACTGGATTCAAACGATTAGGCACAGTAAGTGTATTCTCTCTATTTGTACTTCTTATACCGTGTTTGTGTCATGTGTGTGTGTGATTATGCCATGTTTTGACAGGTATCAGCCGTCTTAGTCCCCCGTGTGCGATGCAAAATTGATCGTCCTTACCAATTTAGCTCGGAAAAGCTAAGCTGGACTTCTACCTAACAATCGAGGCATGTGTGGTGTGTGAGTGTGAATAATGTACCAGGACAGTATATATAGTGGCTTAAACATCCTCGATAGGACAACGCCTAACGTCTTCCAAAACTTCATTTAGCCATTTTGACTTTGGCCTTCCCCCTTCTTATTCCCCCACTTGGGCCCCAAACAAGCATGTCCAAGCCATCTTACCCTTTGCCGTTTGATCTTTTTGACTATATTAATTTTCTCCCACTTTGATAGGTTTGAATGTTGTTCTTCATATCTTTCTTTCTACTATTCTTAAGCCTTCTTCGCATTTTTTGGTTAAGATCATTGTTTCTGCGGTATACATTAATACTGGACATATAATAGTGTTGTAGATGTTCATTTTATTTGCTCTCGTCAATAATTTATGTTGAACAGCCTTTTGTTAGCGAAAAATGCTCTATTTGTAGTCACTATTTTTTCTTTTATTTCTATCTCTCTATTCCCATCACTAGAAATCATTATTCCCAAATATTTGAATTTCTCCACTTGCTCGAATTTATATTTTCCAATCTTAATGCTTTTATGGCTTTTCTGTTCGCTTCCGAGTCTCATTAGTTTAATTTTGCCTTCGTTTATCTCCAGTCCCATTTTTTCTCCTTCCTTTATTATTTCTTCCATCACATTCGTTACATAAACCTTCTACTTTGAGTGTTTTTATTGGAGATGGCCCGTCTGCACAGTATTCTCAAATCCGTTGAGAATGTGTTTCCCAGTTTTTGAAACTATTTTAATGAGATCTTTCAAAATTGCTATTTCTTGGCAATACTTAGTCTTTAATGGTCTCCTAATGTGCGGCAAACCTGTGGACCTCACTTACATATTTGGAAACTGAAGTTAGACTTGTTATATATTGTCCAAGCTTGTTGAAAATCGAGAACTTGGAGTAATTGCCATTTCTAGTTGCTCAATTTCTTCGTCTTCTACTGCAACTTGGTTAAGATGTTAAAATTTTTATGTTTAGTAGCATTATTTGGCATTTCTTTTCTATTGGTGTCCGATTCTATTTCTGTTATTTGTACTTCTTGGTGATTCTTTTTTTTATATTTTCTAGGATTAATTTCCAAAATATCTTCTTCTAAATAGATAAGTAGCCATGGTTTTGTAAAATAGAAATTTTTCAGTGGAATCATCCCAGTATCAGGTACAATATTAAACTAGCTTTTTGTAAACTTTGACCAGAATTTTCCTAGAAATGCATCTTCCATTAATAGTTTTCTGGACGAGCTAAGATTTGCACGCATATTCCTATATATGATGAAGAATGGGTTGGCAGCATTTTAGTATGATTTGGCAAAATTTAAACTGCGACCAAACACATTAGACTGTCACCAACACTCTCACTTTCTAAACTGTAATAACTGTAACCATTTGGAACCACAAGCGGTCCTCTATGCACCCAATCACCTCTCTAATTATGCCGACTGAATTGAGGTGGAGTCGATTATAAATCTGCCAAAATATTTATCTCCAGGAATTTCGTTTTTAAATGCTCTAAAAATAGTATTGATGGAAACTAACCAACCACTTTTAGGAGTCACTAAAATTTCAATTCTCATAGAATTTTAGAAAGCTTGGAATTGAGTTTACGCGTTTCTGGAACCTCAGAAAGTTTTGCAGCCATGTATAAAACTCCGTTTTCTGATTTTATACAAACCATCTACAGGGTTTTCCACGTAACCCGTTCGTTAGAAGTTTTCTGTGTTAACGTCTTAGGGCAGTTCTGAAAATTTGTAGAGCGTAATGTTGCTACTTGGTGAGTCAAAATAAAATGTTTACACTCATGAACCACTTCCGGTTATACCGGAAATCATAACCAACTTTGATATTTCAAATCAAATGTCATATTTTTTATTGCTTTTTTAAATTCCTTATGAGGTGTTATAAAATTTTGTATTAAGGTTCCTTATGTCAAAAATTAACCGTTTTTGCATTATTTTGATTTTTGTGAAATTTCTTGCTTTTTCAAATGATCTTTTAAAACCGTATATCTAAGCCGTGAATGAACCGAATTGTTTCATATTTCTGCTGGAGGCGGCGAAAGGTAGAAGAGACTGTTTAACGTATAAACAGTTAATAAATCTCTTACAGGGTGTTCTGAATTTGATGATTATTTAAGTAGTTTTCAAATAAGGAGAAATCGATTTTTTTAAATGGAACACCCTGTATGTGAATACACCATACTAAGTAGATAAATATTTTACATCGAACAGCTGTAGGTGTCCCTATGTCTATCTGCCATAGTTTTAGAATTATTAATGATTATTCTCTAAATTGAGCATTACCAAGAAAAATCGTGGTAGTAAGCCATGAAAAGTAATTCTGATCTGTCAAAACTGTCACAAAGTTTATTTTATGTTGAGGTGATCTGAAGTTGTTCACGAATATGCAGGAAGAATTAAATATTTATTCTAATAAAGATATTTTGAATTAATTTTATATTCATGGTGAGTCTCTTCAAATTATTGGAAGGACATGTCGAGTTTTAATGAAAGATACGCACATTTACCACCAATGAATAAAACTAAATTCAAACGAATAGAATCAAATTTTATTCGCTTTGGCAGTCAAATCAAGAAGACAGTTCCAAAACCGATTACGGGCGATGAAGGGAATGAAATTGTTGTTTTGGGATATTTTCATGCGTATCCAACCTGTTCTGTACCGATTGCAGATTTAGGGATATCATCATAGAATTTTAAAGAAAAATATAATGCATCCTTATTATTTTCAAGTGGTTCAGGGGATCAAGATAGAAGAATCCAGTTTTGTGAGTTGTGATGGAGCGCCCGCTCATTCTTCGCAAGAAGTATATCAAGAAGTAACCCATATTTTTCAGAATAGGTGGATCGGCCGAAACGGACCTTGGTGCTGGCCACCCAGATCCCCCGATTTGACTCCCCTTGATTTTTATTTATGGGGTCAAATAAAAAATGAAGTTTACGCATCTTCTGTGCAAAATAGAGAAGACCTTATAAATAGAGTACGGGACAGGTTTCGAAAGTTGAACGCCGACAATGTAAGAAAAGCCACTACAACAAAGTTACGAAGAAGAATTATGCTCTGCTTAGATCGGAACGGAATCATTTTGAACATTTATAGTATATAATTGGGAACGCATTGTTTAACTTTAATTTGATATTTTTATTTAATTTTCTTTCTTCTTGATGTTGTTGTTAATGTATATTTGATATTTTGTTTAATAAATGCAAATTAATACAATTTGTCTAATTCCAAAACTATTTAGAATTTATTTTCCGAGGCTCACTACTAATAATGTTCAATTTAAAAAAATAATTGCTAATAACTCTAAAACTATGACAGATAGACATAGGGACACCTACAGCTGTTCGCTGCATAATATTTATTTACTTAGTATGGTGTATTCATATACAGGGCGTTCCATTTAAAAAAATCGATTTTTCTTTATTTGAAAATTACTTAAATAATCATTAAGTTGGGAACACCCTGTAAGAGATTTATTAACTGTTTAGACGTTAAACAGTCTCTTCTACCTTTCGCCGATTCCAGCAGAAATATGAAACAATTCGGTTCATTCACGGCTTAGATATACGATTTTAAAAGATCATTTGAAAAAGCAAGAAATTTCACAAAAATCAAAATAATTCAAAAACGGTTAATTTTTGACATAACGAACCTTAATACAAAATGTTATAACACCTCATAAGGAATCTAAAAAAGCAATAAAAAATATGACATTTGATTTGAAATATCAAAGTTGGTTATGATTTCCGGTATAACCGGAAGTGGTTCATGAGTGTAAACATTTTATTTTGACTCACCAAGTAGCATACTCAATATTGTGTTGATAACTATTCGAAAACGTACCCAAACTCTTCAATATTTGCTCAGAAAATAGCAAAACTGGTCAAGCAATAATTTTGAACCATTTAAAAATTCAATGCTAGGCAAGTCAGTTAGAGCAATTCAAACTTTCCAGAATATGAACCTCCATAGATTGCTCAAATGAAGACAGGAAAGAACCAAATTCCTATGTTCTCTCACAAGTATGGATCTAAACTGGTCAAGATCACTAAAGGTTCGCTGCTCTGAATTATAACAATTCGCTGACCATGCTTGTCAGCTTCTTCTGAAGGTTTCTAAAGACTGTAGCTGGTAGCTTTTTGGAACTGGTTTTAGACCATTTAAACTGCTCCTTAAAGAACAAGAGTTTGAACAAGTTTTGAATAGTTCTCGTCACCATGTTGAATATGCAAATTAAAGCAGATCCTACCTTTTAAGAAAAAAAAATTGAAGTACAGTTTGGCAAAACTGCTCATTTCTTCAACTCAACTGCAGCTCTCCAAAATTATACCAGAAGCAGCACTTTGGTCAATTTCAAACAGTCAGATTGGTTAGTTTAGTTTAAAATTTTTCGGACATCAATATTTAGCCAGATATATAATAGATTTCACACAATTGAGGTGTATAGGTAGAGAGCTACACAGAAGAACACAAATGGACCCAGATGGATAGAGATCTCCTAAAGACTTGCCACAACCATTGTTGCAATAATAAGTTTGAATAAAGGAGAAGCTAGGAACCGTTTATCGTTATTGTTTATACAGTTTAAGATAGCAAGCTTTCAATATTCCTTATCATTTAGAAACGCCACTTATGTCTAGTTAATTACTCCTTACACGCTTCACGTATATTCTCACAGATTATATATTTCTCATTTCTGTGCGATCTTAACTCGGATAAATTCTCGAGGGGATCTCCTTTTTGCATTCCTTCTCCATATATTTGATATACGACATCGACCAGTGAGCTCAATAATTCCAATAACTTTTAAAACGCTATTCCTTCGGGTATATCCTGTACTTGTAGCGACGAGTATTAACGTTCGCGCACATAGTTCACATTCCTCATCTCCTTGTCTCTTCAATTACCATTTTTGGAGCTCTGATACCAACTCTTTGCGAGTTACTTTTTTTTCGAGACGCTTCCTGTATAAGTTTTACATTCTCCGCGGTATCTTCAATAAAAATGTTTTCAATGTTGGCGAACGTGACGTAAATATTAAATAGGTGGAAATAGCATAAATAACAAATGTATGCATGAGATGAATATGAGATTAGATATAAGCTTGTAATTACCGTTCGAAGATGTTTTGGATATTTCTCCTATTAATTTTGGTGTGGATATTTTTCGATAACCATGTAGATTTTATGAGATAATTAATCTGTGCTGTAAATGACAACATTTTTACTAAAATTGAGGACAATCAAATCACTGTTTCTATGGGATTTACAATTGAAGATTGCTGCCTCAAAAGGTTTATATTGAGAAACTTATACATCAATGTTTCCTTGTTGTTAATAGGCAGTGCCATCTAAATCCATGAACCAGTGTGATAAAGATATGAGGACATGACAAAAATCGAAGCTTTTCATATTATTTCAGTCTCTTAAAACGCTGTGTCAGAGTTGGAGAAACATTTTGGGGCAAAGCTCTCACTCAGTATTTTAACAAAAAATTCAACGATAACAATATCAAAAGACCAAGATCGAACATATCAGCGACTTCGTCTTTATGCTGTGATAAAAACATTCCATTAAACGCAAAAATTAGTGTATGCCCGTTCAGGTATCATATTTTCACTAACACCACCCTTTCTGTTTTAGATTTTGTTAAAGTTGCCAAATTTGGCCAGTTAATAGACTCTAATGGAGTCTATGCTAAGTTATCTGTACTCATAGGTCGTGGATACTTAACCCCCTCTTGGGCGTGGTTCTCTTCATTCACTTACACTTCCTGTTCAGATATGCTTCAGTGGTCCTCAGTGGGAAGAACATTAAAAGGCCAAAATCGAACATATCAGCCACTATAACTTTATGCTGTGATGAAAACATTCTATCAAACGCAACAATTATGTCATCAACAAATATTTTCGCTAACACCACCCTCTCCATTTTAGATTTTGTTATAATTGCTAAATTTGGCCAGTTAATAGATTCTAATGGCGTCTATGCTAAGTTGTCTGTACTCGTAGGTCGTGGATACTTGACCCCTTCTTGGGCGTGGTTCTCTTCATTCACTTATACTTCCTGTTCAAGTATCCTTTTAGTGGTTCTCTAGTGATGGGATTGTGAGTGATTTAGAGTGTTATTCCTGGATATCCTGGCTATTGGATGCCTAAAATAAGAAACCAGATGGGAGTTTCCGGGATGGTCCAATTTTTTGATAGATCTAATTGCATTACTGTTTGTGTATTGTATTACTCATCGCCGAGCGGCTGCTAACGAAAGTTTTGCTCAAGAATTCTAGATTGAGTTTTCTCGAGAACTCGTTCAGGTTCTAAATGGGGAGATGACGAAACGTTGCCATTAGTGCCACCAAGAAGTTGCGAACACTAGAGCGAGCGATGTTTTAAGGTTTTGGAACAAAAGAAACCACACGGAACCAAAACTGGAGAATACGGTAGAAGGAAGAGCAATTCATTGAGCAATTGGACCTATTTAGCTGTGGCAACTCCGAAGGTGTGAACCGCTGCGTTTTCATGGCAGAACAGCGCTCTTTCTTCGTCAAACGTGGTCGATTCTCCTTCAAATCAACGTTGAATCAGCCCAATAAATTGGCGTAGCATGCTTGTGTTATTCTCTGTTGTGGTCAACCTGGATCACACCTCAACATCCCTTTGATTTCTGGTGTGTACCAATGAGATCATGTCTTATCGGCGGTTACCAAACGACGCAGAAACTCCCGCGAATTTCGATTAAATAGAGCCAAGCACATCTCTAAAATGGTCTCACAATGGGGCTTGTCCTCCTTTGTAGGCAAACGCGGTACCCATCGCGTGGACCGCTTTGCCATGCTCAAAATCTCGTTCAGGATTTGGCTAACACGTTCACTTTAGATGCCTGCCATCTCAGCCAACTTGCGAACTCCCACTCGGGGGTCCACCAATTTGAGATCATAGGATTTACCCACTGTCTCCTCTGAGGTAGCCATCTTTGGGCCACATGAACGCGGTTTACCAAAACCGACGTGCGGCCACCGAAAGTAAATGGGTCCCATAAACACCGTCGTGAATAGGCTTGACTTCCTCGAAGTTTTGCCACTCAAAAACAAGAATTGCAAAGAAACACGAAAACGATGTTTTGAAAACCAGATTGTTGCTACCTGCTTTCCGACCCGGGTACTCATCAAACAGCACTCGTATACTTGGCAGGCAAACTTAATATATCGTGGGCTGAAAGTGTTATCCTGCTAACTCACATGAAGCCAACTTTTCAGGAGAGGAAAAAAAAACTATTTTAATCAGTACACGTCGATGTCAATAGGCACATATTTGATTACAATATTAGATACCGATTAATTTTCTGATTTATTTTTAAGCAAGAACTGTAGAAAATATGTTGGGTTTAATTGCTACCGCCAAATAATGGAGTTAACAGTTTTAATACTATTTCAACGAATAAAAATCTGGAGATAGTAGCATTTTTTATTATTATTGAAGTTTAATTGAAATGGCACAAAACAAAAAAACATTATATAAGGAACGGAAGAATAGCATTGTTTTCAGTAAAAAAGTGTAAAGAAGTTATTTCAAACCATACAAAAATGTTAAAACAGAGCTTTTTTATTATAAAACAAATAAAATATATATATAATAACCAACATTTTAACTTTTACACTTAAACTCTATAAAACATAATTAAGTTCATATTTCCTATATTAACTAAAACTAATATATGTATTTTTATGACCTTTTAACTTATCTTATTATCCAGATAGTTTTTCCACTTTTAGGTCAATGATAACAC